>CM021109.1:620683036-620736833 GCA_007115665.2 Sequoiadendron giganteum | reverse complement strand
TCTGTTTTCCTTTCTTATCCCCCTCCTCCTCATCACTAATTTCATTCCTCTTTCTCTTGTAAAGAGGTCGATTCACTGAGGGCTGATAAGTTGGCCTTGTTTCTTCAGGCCTCACCTTTGGTCTTTGTATACCAAAATCTAATTCCAAACTGACCCTCTTGGTCATCAAGGTGCCCATGATCTCCTTGAAATTACCCATCAAGAAATCAATTATCTTATGGAATGGAGTGAACTCCATTAATGAATCATATTTTGGATCCATTTTATGTACCATGGCCAACAACTTCTCATATGCAATCCACTTTTCCTTATTCAATTCCTGCCTATTCAAATCAAATTCATTTCTGATTAGGTCTTCAGGAAAATTGAATTCATGTACAAACCTACCACCTTTAATTCGCTGCCTAAACAAGGAAAAGAAACCCTCAGAGTCATGCTGCCTCCTAAGACCACTCCTCAAATGAAAGTCATCAAAGAATCTTCCAAAGTGGACCCATCCTCCCTTGGAACAAAAAATCAAAAACAACAATGTAGTCAGGGAACAAAGTCCCTTTTCCCCTACCTATCAGGTTATCCTCATGTATACAACCTATTTGCCACATGACCTCGACAAACCCCATTCTTGATGGTATATTGAATGGGAGGATATGTGGGGCTCCCTGGAAACCATATACCCTTAGAACAATACTTACAGGGTGCAAGATGATGTCACCCCAATTATGGCAGATTTTCAAGTCAGGCTTCCTCACCCTTGGTCTAAGGAAGTCATGTAGGTCTTCAGGGACTCTAGGCACACTTACCACCAACCGAGCCCTGAGTCTGGAGGCAAAGCAATTGTCAAATTGCACAAAAATGGCACCTCCCCTGTTGTAAGATAAGTCAACACTCCAAACCTATACTGGTAATCCTTCTCCATTCACATCTTGCCTCAGCTCCATCTTCTCTGAGAAGAAGTCGACATTCTTATACATGAACATGTGCATTAACAGGGAATACCAAAAGAAAGGTGTGCCAGTATCACCCACCTGCAACTTAAACAACCCCACATGTATCTTTTTTGCCAGAAAAGATGCGAAGTCATACACCACAGAGAAATTGGGGTGTTGAATTTGGGCCCCCATGAACATGTATGCAATTGACATTACAGTATTAGGGTTGAATCCAAAAATCTGGCACATTGAATAAAATGTAACCAAAAAGTGATTGGCAAAGCAATTCAGCCTGAAAGGCTCCTGGTCACTTGGGCTGATATGAATCATTGAACTACCTGCCCTAGCCAGATGAGGAGGAAGCAACTTCAATCTGAAAAGAGGCTTCGATCTTGCGTACTCCTGCTTCATCTCCTCAAGATCAATTGGAACCAAAAATGAGCTAGACTCACTCAAATCAAACACCTATTGAATCTCATTCGCACTTATATTCAATAGAATCCCACCATCATTATCCCTTATTACTCTTGTAACTGGGTCATATCGTGCTGCCATGACTCTGAGTAGGTCCACATCTAGGAACACATTTGGCACTACTAGCTTCCCCATGTCTCACCTCCAACCATTAGAAAAGGGGTGGGGTAAATTTTTTTGTCCATACCATAGCCTAAACATTTCCAAACCAGTCATAGGAACCCTAGCATCTACAATATTATAACTCTTGCATACTAGTCCTTCGCCCAGGGTTCTTCCACTCATCAAAACTAAACCCCTCTTCCTGTCATTTTTTGATAACGGGAGTTGATCCAGAAAATCGTCATATAAATTCCTTTGCAAATAATCAATATGGATGGAATGTTGCTTTGGTAGTGCCATCTCGAATGAACTAGGGCTTCTTTAAATAATTCAAATCCTTGAACAAACTAGGGTTACCCAGAAAATGAAATTACAACAAGACCCTGCGTTTTCCCTTAATTTTAAGCAAACTAGTAACCCTACAACAATAATCACAAACCCCTCTGACAAGCACACTACAATCCTCCATGAAATCACAGTCAAATTAACTAAGCAATACAAAGAACAACTCACAGAATTTTGTGCCTTCTGGAAAACCAAACTCTTGTTGTGATTGATTCAAAACTTTGTCTTCGGCTCTGAAATTGCTTCGCCAATGTGCTTGAATGGTTTGTGGTGAAATAGAATGAAGGCAGATACTTTATGTTGATCAAATTGAACCAGTAAACATCTCATCCTCCATTAAAGCACACTTGCATGCCGCACCAGCGACTCCAATTACGTTTGATGCGAATTTAAATTCTAACTGTCGATCCTTTGTCTTCGTCAGATCATCAAATGACCACCTTCAAAAGGGCTGATGTAATTTCCATATCAGCATCGAAGGCCCACCACAGTATGCAGCGCCAAAGGAGTACACATGGTGCTTGCCCATGATATCGAAATCACTAACCATCCTGCATGTTTGGATCACGCGATGGCGGGCAACCATTGATTCCCACCATCGGTAATCGTGTTCATCCACAACAGTCACCAACATTGAGCATAACCGTCGAGCAACTTTTCATCAAGATTATAACAAGACCGTTGATCTTTAGCACGTGCATCTCGCAACTATTTTAGTAACCCACTATTTAATGTATTAAAACCCGACACAAAAATAAAGCACTTTACAAATCCTTTTCGGCATCGGCAGCTGAGACACGTGGCGCCCGCCCGTGATTTCGCAATCAGTTGAAACCTAGCGGCAAAGCCATCACGAGATCGCGAGGAATGGTTAGGATCAATTGTTGGATGATCAACGGTTACTAAAAAACGTTCCCTGCAAAATATAAAACCATTATTAAAGGGGCAAGGGAACATCGCCTAGGCCATCGACAAACGATGGCTCAACGCCATTTTTAAAATAGGGCATGAGCCAACCTAGACTTAGGCAATAATAAAGTTTGGGCAAAATATTTAACATTGTTTATTAAAAAGGGGCCCGACCTAGACGAGTCAATGGGACATAAGTCATTTTAAAAGCACCCACAAAAGGTAACAGCGGAATAGATCCTACCCAAGGTATTAGATAGAACTTTAGGACTTTATGAAGGCAAACATAAAACCTCCAACCTTAGGTTTCTTCTGAATAGTATGACAGACCATACAAAGGAAAAATAATAATGGAACCCAAAGAACAAAAATTGAAGCTCCATCAAGAGGAAGGTGGCAGCAAACTGGTAGAGGGTAACAACATCATCAAGGAGAAGAGGCTAGAAGTTCTAGTGGAGCAGCCAACAATGATAGAGGAGGATTTCAAAACAAAGGGGACAGATCCTATGGAAGAGGTGGTTCTCAAGGTAGAGGTAGAGGGTTCACTGGAAAATGCTTTAAGTGCAACCAATATGAACACAAGAGTTGGGAATGCTCTGAATCATCTCAAGGGGGACATTCCAAGTTTGAAAGAAGTAATCAAATTGTTCATGTTGACCAAGAAAGCACAGGGTCTACTACTCACCACAAAGAGGAAGCATAATTGAGTGAAACATTATTGCTAAAGAGGGTATTGTTGAAGCCTCTAAAGGAAAGCCAAGAACTGATCCAAAGGAGAGCCTTGTTCAAAACCAAGTGTAAGTCCAAAGGTAAATGTTGTAGACTAATCATTGATAGTGGTAGTACATATAATATTGTTGCAATAGATATGGTAGAAAATTTAGATCTTAAGAGAATTAAGCATCCATCTCCTTGTAAGGTATCCTAGTTGTAAAAAGGTCATCAATTGTTAGTAAATGAGCAGGCCCGTGTTGATTTTTAGATTGGTAATTATAAAGATAATGTTATGTGTGGTGTGATGCCTATGGATATGTGTCGTCTATTTCTTAGTAGACTGTGGTAATTTGATAGGAAAGCAATGCATAATGGAAGGGATAACACATATACTATTGAGAAAGATGGAGTGAAACATACCTTGATGCCTATGAACAAGCTCGAAGACAACAACAACAGTTGTAGCAATAGTAAGGTAATGTTGATAAGTGGTAAGGAGTTTCTACATGACTTGAAGAATGAGGAAATAGGATATGCTTTGGTTCTTAAACCTAAGAGTGTACTTACTACTACAAAATTTGATGATTTTCCTCTTGAAGTGCAAGATATTTTGAATGAACATTTGGATATTGTTGCGTCTGATTTGCCTAGTGGATTGCCTCATATTAGGCGCATCAACCACCACATGGATTTGATTCCAGGGGTTGGCCTTCCTAATAAGGCCGCTTATAGGTTGACACCTATGGAAAATGAGGAAATAAGGAAGCAAGTGGAGGACCTTTTGAAGAAGGGTTTGATAAGGGAAAGCCCAAGTCCTTGTGTTGTCCCCATAGTACTAGTGCCAAAGAAAGGAGGGGAATAGCGTATGTGTATTGATTCAAGGGTTATTAACAAAATTACTATAAGATATAGGTTTCCCATTCCTAGAATTGAAGATTTAATGGATTGATTAAGTGGCTCCATGTATTTTTCTAAAATAGACTTGAAGATTGGCTATCACCAAATAAGAATAAAACCAAGGGATGAATGGAAGACAACCTTTAAGACTAGTGATGGTTTGTATGGATGGCTTGTTATGCCTTTTGGATTGTCTAATGCACCTAACACTTTTATGCGACTCATGAATGAGGTTTTGAAACCATTCCTTGGTAAATTTTTGATTGTATACTTGGATGACATTTTGGTGTTTAGCAAGTCTAAAGAGGAGCATCTTGAGCATTTGAGGTGGGTATTGAAGAGGCTACAAGAAGAGAAGTTGCAGATAAATCTGAAAAAATGTGTATTTATGTAGACCAAACTAGTTTATTTGGGCTTTGTGGTGTCAAAGGAGGGATTGAAGATGGACAAAGAGAAGGTACAATCCATCCTTGATTGGCCAACACCTAAAAGTGTAATGGAGGTAAGGAGCTTTCATGGGCTAGCAAGTTTTTATCAAAAATTTATTAGAAGTTTCAGTCATGTGGTAGCACCTATTCTTGAAACTATAAAGGGGAATAAGAGGCAATTTGTGTGAACTAGACAAGCTGGAGAGAGTTTTAATTTTTTGAAGCAAAAGGTGAGTGAGCAGCCTATTCTTGCTTTTCCTGATTTTGAAAAAGTGTTTCAAGTAGAGTGTGATGCTAGTGGTTTGGCTATTGTGGTTGTCCTAAGTCAAGAAGGTAAACCAATAGCATACTTCAGTGAGAAAATAAATGATGCAAAAAGGAAGTATTATTCTTATGATTTGGAATTCTATGCTTTGGTTCAATCCTTAAAGAAATGGAGACATTATTTATTGCCTAAAGAGTTCACTGTATACACAGATAACCATGCTTTGTAGTTTTGCAGTTTATTAACAACCAACACAAGTTGAATCAAAGACATGCCAAGTGGGTTGAGTATCTCAAAAAACTTATTTTTGTTTTGAAGCATAAAAGTGGGCAAATGAATAGAGTTGTTGACAATTTGAGTGGAAAGAATTTGTTGTTATGTGAAATACAAACTAACAATGTGGCCTTTGAAAGTTTGAAAGAGTTGTATGTAGATGATGCAAATTTTAAGGAAGCATTTGCAACTTGTAACGATCCTATTTGTAGGAATAGAGAGCCATGGGTGGATTATATGATTCAATAAGGTCTGTTGTTCAAAGGGAATAAATTATGCATTCCTAAAGGGTCCATGAGAGACAATTTGTTGAAGGAAAATCATTGTGATAGTCTTGTTGGTCACTTTGGAAAGGATAAGACTTATTTGCAGTTGAGCACTCATTATTTTTGGCCAAAGATGCAAGCGGATGTGAGGAGATATGTTGAAAGATGCAATGTTTGTCAACATGCTAAAGGGAGAATCCAAAATGCTAGATTATATCAACCACTTCTAGTTCCAACTACGCCTTGGGATTTAGTAAGTATGGAATTTGTGTTGGGTTTGCCTCATACACTAAGGGGTAATGATTCAATTTTTGTTGTGGTGGATAGGTTCTAAAAATGGTGCATTTTATACCTCGTAAGGAAACTAGTGATGCCACTAACATTGCAAATTTGTTCTTCAAAGAAGTAGTGAGATTGCACATGATTCCCAAATGTATCATCTATGATAGGGATACTAAGTTTGTGGGCCATTTTTGGAGGACCCTATGGAAGAAATTGGGTACTAACCTGAGTTTCAGTTCTGCTTATCACCCCCAAACAGATGGGCAGACTGAGGTTGTTAATCAAAGTCTTGGAAACATGTTGAGGTGTATTGCTGGGAAAACACCAGGTAATTGGGATCTAGCTTTGGCTCAAGCTGAGTTTACATTTAATGATTCTCCTAATCGAAGTACTGGATTTATTCCATTTTATGTGGTGTATGGTATGCATCCAAGGGGGGTGAATGAGTTGAGAGACCTTGGTATTATGGAAAGGCAAAGTGCAGCAGGTGAAGATTTTGCTAAACTCATCCATGATCTCCATGAAGAGGTCGAAACAAATATAGAAGTCCAATCAAAAATATGAATAACATGCTGATAAAAAGTGGAGGGAGATACATTTCCAGGTTGGAGACCTTGTATTAGCTCATATTTAGAAGGAAATATTTCCTAAAAGAGAGTACAACAAATTGAAAATGAAAAAAATAGGACCCTGCAAAGTTCTCAGAAGATTTTTAGATAATGCATATGAAATATCTCTACCTTCAGACCTTTGCATTTCACCTATTTTTAATGTTGCAGATCTGTATCCTTATAAGGGAGATGTCGAGGATGGTGTTGTAGAGACAGAGTCTTCAAACACTAAGAAACAACAAGGTGTTTCATCTTCTCCACAAGACATCAAATGCATTCTTGATACACAGCTGTGGAAGAAAACCCGAAGACGTGAGTACTTCAGATATCTGGTGAAGTGGAGCGATCATCTAGTGGAAGATGCTTCTTGGCTCACCGAATTTGAGCTCTCTCATTTGGATTATTCTATTGTAGATCTCATGAGTAGGAGCTCATGAAATTATTTTTGCTTAGGGTGTCTGATGCAGGGACATCATCTCCTTCTCAATTTTGGTTTTGTTTCTTTTTGGCAGTTTGGTAGTTATAGTTTTGTTAAGTTTAGTTATAGTTATGTTTCTTAATATATTGTAATGCTTCATGGTCAATTCTCCTTGACAAATCAGTTGGAAATTTGGTGTTGTAACCATTGATGAATCGACAGTTGGAAGGCAATGAGTATGTGAAGAGAATGGGCGCTGGAACAGGGGTTAGGAAGTGGTAGAAGAATAGGGATTTTGGATATTGAGATACAATCGACCATGGAAGGAAGGAGTCACTAAAAATTCGGTGACGTTATTTGACTGAAGAAGAGTTGAAGACATTTGGATGTTGGTGACATTGTTTGTAATCGGGCTTATCATTGAGGCCATATGTGTGTGCTTTGAACGCCACTGCAATATTAATGGAATCATTGTTTCAGAGACCGAATTGCTTGTAACCATCAAAAGTCATTGGAAAATATAATATGCCCTTATATTCTTCTTGTCATTGATTATGTAGGATCAAGTTCTTGACCGTTGTTTTAATTTTAATCCTGAATTTCCATACACTTGTGTGGGACTGCATAGGCTTGGGATCTCTGTGAATTTGAAAGGTACTCTTTGATTAGCAAGGCTTTCCATCACTTTAATAGTCTAATTTTAATCAATACATATTAAAATAACTCCATTAATGTCTTTTATAAACAAGATGTCATTAACAAGAACACAAGGTATAGATTGTAGACCAAAATGCCTTTTTTGATGAGCCCAAACCTTGTGGGTACTCACCTGTTTGTAGAAAAACAACCATATCTTGATACTAGTTGTTTGGATGATCATGTTCAACTGATTGGGCTGCTCCTTGAACATATACCATGTCATTAACAACCTTTGCATCTACTTCTAGTTGTTCAAACATCCCTTTACCCCTCACAAGTTTAGTGATTATAATATCTACATAATATTTTGTGACTCTTGTTATTCACCCAACTCTTTTCTCACTTACATCTTCGTTCAAAAGGAACTCCTTCATACTTGAATGGTTAACCATCAACCGTCTTGGTTGCAAATTAGTCCTCATTTTTTATGCCAAGATTGGAGACATGGGCTTCTTCTCTTTGCTATTGATCTTTGTTGGGGGTTCCATGGGAATCGGGAACCACGATTCTTAGTTCCTATGGAACTTCCAATTGTTTTCCTTGTCCTTCTCTTTCAAGAATTCATGTTGGGGGGTTCCATGGGAACTGAGAACCATGGTATCTGGTTCCTATTTCAATTTTCGCTTTAATCTTGGCACTTTTTTGGAACCCTTGTTGGGGGTTCCATGAGAAACCATGAACCATTGTTTCTAGTTCCTATAGAAACTTTGTTTTTCTTTCCTTATTTGCTTGAATTGTTGGAGACTTAGGCCTAGGAAGGAACCAATAAAAGCTTCCCTAAGAACCAAAAACCATTGATAAAGGAGTTCATGAATGACTTAAAAGCTCCTACTATGTACAACATAGCTAATTTTTAGACTTTTTGGTTTTAGGAAACTGACTAAAGTTTGGAAAAGAGGGAACCACAACGAGCTAGAAGCACAGTTGTCATGATTAACCCGCATAACTCTCGTAGACTGGTAATAACTAGTGGGGAAATCAAGGGGGTGCAAGGTTACAAGATTTCCATGGTGGACTATTATATTTATCAGTTTGTATTATAACATATAAAGGTAAATTTCATGGTTTAGAGCCAAATTTGTAAATATTTATGACCTCTCTAAGAGATCCATTTACAAGGCCTACTTGAGTTCATATATTTATTATTAACATAATTTATCAGTCTCTGCATAGTAGAAGTTCTTATGGAAGTTGATTGTCATTAGTATAAATGTTTGATTTTATTTGTGTGTTTATTGTAATACTTAATGTAACTACAAGATTTAGTAGTTTCGACATTTTTATTATGTAGTCTCAATTGATCATTTGTAGTAAAAAGGTGCATTGAATTGTAAAAGTCTTCCTGTTAAATTGTTGATATTAATTTTTTTGTGTGGTTCATTAGCAGTTTTGAATTGTGTTGCACTAGATTTTCATTATGAATATTTTGTAATGCTTCATAAAAGGTGTTTGAGATGGAGTGTTATCTTGTCGATGAAACACTATTGGTAATGCAAAAATTGTAGTAAATTGTTATCATATCATTTTGACATTTGAGCGTGATGCATAGATAGGTTTGTCCACAACAACTTGTAATTGGCCAAGGCCACTTATAAGAATTATTGACATGCCATCAACTTAGAGCTATTGGTGGGGAAATGACTCATTCAGTATATTGTCTATATTTTATAGTAGCTTTAGTTTTATGAAGCTCATTTATTATGTACCTAGGGATATGATATTATAATGTATTTAGATGGATGGAGATTTCAACATGTGACACACATCTCTCAAGCTAGTTATATTGGGTCATGCAAATAACTTGTGTAATTAATTATATCAAGAGTTGAGTAGGCCTTCATTAAGATTAAATCTCCATTGTATTATTAAGAGGAGGCCTATATGAAAGACGTGATTATTATTGTAAGATATGTGTGAAGTAAGATATGGTATTTGGAATATCTTGGAGATATAACATGGAGTGGCGTCTTCCATAAGGAGTATTGTATGGTGTTACCCTAACTTAAGGGTTTACTCTATTTAAGCATATTTCATGTATTAAGGCATATTGGCCTATAGACATCTCTTGTGTTGTGTGAGATCTATATTTTGCATTATATCATTTCTATTATTATATGTGTGGATCATATCATCATAAGATGATGATGCATTTTATGTGTTTCATGTCTTCTTGAAATGTTGTTAGCATCTATCCTTATAATGGTTGTATTTTTTATTATAATTTTGAAGACTAAATGCATAGTTGACGCATGCATATTAAATGCAACAATTATTATATAGTACACAAGTACCATATTAAAAGATAAAATACATTGATTCAAGTAGCTATGGTATTAGAAGATAAAATGCATTCTATTTTCACCCATTCTATTTGGGACAAATACACACACATATATACTTCTTTTTAGAATTTTTACTTGCATTATCAGGACAATTATACATATATATTTGTAGTCTTAACTTAATATCAAGTACATAAATTGTAGTCATGGCCTAGTACATATGTGAAATCATGATCACAATTTAGTACCTAATACATTCATTAGAAATATACAATCCCTTTACAATGATTTTTTTCTCTTCTTTAAGAAACCCAACTTACAATAATGAAGGAGCTATGCTATTAGAAAACAAAACACATTCCTTCTCGTGGACATCAAAATCTGCAAATGGTTAGCATAATTCTAACATCCTCATAGAATAACATAACATTCTTCAAAACAAATGATAAAACTAAATCAAGCATGTAAAGAAGACATGGAATGTAACCTATCCTATGATGGATTGGTGCCCTTTGAATATGTGAAAGAGCCCTTTCCCAATCCTTGCCAAGCTAATTAGATGATAGACAATGAGATGCTCATGAACTCAAGTTGCCTATAATAAGGATGCTCTAAAATGTAGATGTTGAAATGAGAGAAAATGCATTACATTTATAGGAGAAGTTGAGAGAGGAGAAGCTAAGATTGAGAGATGTGGGATGAAATCCCATCCAATAGGAGAGAGCCACTTGTCACAATGGGATTGGCCCATGATTGTGCGAGTGTTGGCTAATGTGCCCATTTCAAATTTGAAAATGGCAATAAATGAGTATGGTTGAAGATTTTTGGGGGGAATTGTGTTTGGCCAAAAAAGTCAAACATGAGAGTTAATGAGGGCATATTCTTTGGGAATATGCCCTTGTGAGGGAAAATAGGTGTTTTAATAAATCAATTAAATGATTTATTGTGCAAGTGGATGAATCATGGGTTATTCTTAGCATTAATTAGGGATTTAACTAATTAAGCTAGTGCTTAGTTGATTTTGACACTTTGATTTAAATTTGTGGGTTAAGATAAATCAAATTGAGAGGATATTAGATATTTAATTAAATATATTTGATTTAATTAAATCAAGACTTTAGGAGGTTTAATTAATTAATTAAATAAGAGGAAAGAATGATCAAATGTGATGTTTAATCAATAATGTTTATTTCGTATGTCTACATTTTTCCCCTCTTTGAGGCAATGTACTTGTTGCATTGGTTCAAAGAATGATGTCGCTGACATCGAAATTAAAAAAAATATGATTTTTTCAGATGCCCCAGTGAAAAGAAGTACGTTAGTACATTTCCCCCTCGAGAGATAGAGTGAAAAGATTGAAGTCGATCTCATGACAAAGAGGTTCAAAATGAATGTATGGATGGTTAGACTATATGATCTATATGATAATGATGATGTAATGAGATGTTTGTGGTGCAGGAGCACCTTAAGGTCTTTTGGAGAGATCTTTACAAATTTTGGCTTGTAGGTGGTTCTAGCCAACCACCAAGGGAATAAGGACTAGGTTATAAATTCCCAAGGTTGAATTGATGTGTGTGTTGTGGAAATTTAGGTTAGTTTAGAGCCTTGAGGTTTGGGAAAGTCTTGATGAGGAGATTAGGCAAATCTTGACAATGATGTCTTGGCAATTTGTCCTAAAAGTTGGAAAATGGCATTAATGATGTTCTAAGCCCAACCTAAGGGTCCTAACATGTGGGCATAAAGTATACAAGGTTAGAAAAACCCTAATATGATAGGTGGGAAAGCTATTGTACGGATTGAGTTTTGGAAACAAGAGATTGTGACTTCGAAAAGAGAAAATTTGTTTTGATTTTTGTGATAAAGCCTTCATCCAGTCAATTAATGGATTGAAAGGACTAAACTAATGCATTGAAACTTGACTTTGTGACATGTACCTTCTTTGTGTGGCATTGGTTTAGTCATTTAGTTCAACTGGTTAAGGTTTTGCAATTTGTTTTGGATTCTTGGTTTCACTGCCCGGTTTGGGGACAGTTTTGTAAATGATGATCCCCACTTGACTTCCTGTGGCAAAGCTTCCATGGCCACTTGGAATCAAGTAGGGGACTGTGTACATAGTGTAAATAAATATTTTGGAGTCTTTTTGTGCAGGGGAGTTGATGTAACCATCAAGCTCTAGGCGAGTGCAGAGGCATTCTGGCTAGTTGCTTGGACAAAACAACAGCAAGAAGACTTGCTAGATGGATTGGTTTGTGCCAATCCATGGTGTGGAGATGTAGGGGTATGTGTATTGAATATGTGTGTGCAAGGAGAAGTGTAGAGGATGCCATTAGGGCACTCAACTAAACTAAAGAAACCAGACTGTGATACATACCCTAGAAACCCTTAAAAATAGGGGTTTGGTGAAAAGCTTATGTACAGACACTAAGGAGGACTAACACCTAGGAAATATTGAAGCTTAGGAGGTCTTTAAAGAGAATCCCTAAAGATTTTGGGTGCTTTTTAAGGGAGTCTTGGAGTTATGCCAAGAACATTGGTTTAGGAGGTCTAATTTGACCAAAAAGGCTACAAGGCCAAAAACAAGGTTTTCTTGAACCCGATGGATAAATGAGGAAAGAATCCACCAAGATGGATCATAATGGAGCAAAACAAAACAAGGAGTAGTAGGAAAGTCAATTCCTAGTCCCAAGAATGGTTTGGGAACTTGTAGCAAAATTGAGCCCATGGAAGCTCATGGTGATGTGAGAGTGAAGGCGAGCATTTGAAATTGGTGGAGAGCTCTATAAGGAGACAGGGGTCTTAGGAGAGACCTCTGAGTAGGGTAGTGAAGAATACCCTAGGAAGACCAGAGAATAGGTCTTAGGAAGAGAAAATGCGCTCTTGAGAGATAGCAATCCTCACCAAATTGGTATCAGAGCCATTAAAAGGCTTGGGAATTGAGAAGTGAATGTCAGAGGGAAGTGAATCCATAGGAGAAAGCACCGTGGTGACCAATGCAAAATTGGCAAGAGATCTGACAGAGAAACAAGAAAAGAATAGACGTCTTGAAGAAATTATGGAATAAATGAAGCACAAACTAGAAGAGGTTGCAGAGACTGCAAGCAAGATGGAAGTGCAGTTAGCAGGGGTTAAAGACAAGGATAAGGACCACGTTGAGGAAGACATAGAGCCAGAACCTGACCCTCCATTAGCAGAGGAACCCTTCCTCAAAGCATTGAAGGCATTAAGTGGCAAGGCACTAGAAGGCATCCCTGTTTTCACAAGAAGAATGGATGCAGAGTTAGTTATGGAATGGATTGAGGGAATGGAGAATCACTTTGAATGTGATGGGATTACAGAGGCACAAAAGGTGAAGATAGCCAAATCAAGGTTAAGAGGACAAGCATTAACTTGGTGGAAGTTCTTGCAAGAAGAAAGAGAGAAGGAAGGCAAGAAGCCAATAGGAAATTAGAAAATAATGGTGGCTAAAGTAAAGGAAAAGTATCTACCTGAGGACTATGACATCCAATTGCATAAGAAGAGGCAAAATCTTAGACAAAGAGAACTAGATGTAGCTGCCTACACAGAAGAGTTCCAAAAGCTAAGCCTTAGGTCTAGAGTGCAAGAAACTGAAAGCATTAAGGTTGCTAGGTATCTGAACGGCCTTAGATGGAACATACAAGAGGAGTTGAGTCTCTTCACACTTACTACCCTCCATAGCTGCTATCAAATGGCTATTAAAGTGGAAGAGAAACTGAAAAAGAAACAAGATTCTAATACCAGGGGTAAAGGAAGAGGCAGAGACCCTAGAGGTGGACATAAAGGAGGTTTTGGTGGAAGGAGCAATGAGAATAGAAGCCAAGGAGATTCCAAGGTGGGTAAACAATCCCATGAGACAAATAGTAGAGGGGGATACATAGGTAGAAGCTCTAACAATGGTGGAAGAGGCATATCAGGAGGCTTTGGGAGAAGTTCTCATTTTGCTTCCATGAAGTGTTACAATTATGGATAGTTGGGTCATTGGGCTTATAGGTGTCCTGACAAGCCAGCATCTTCACAAGGTGAGAGGAAGATTACCTATGTTCAAGAAGAGGACTGTTCCAAGCATTCAAAGGTGAGTTTAGATTCAGAGAAAGGAGAGAATCTCATGTTGAGAAGGATCTTGATCAAAGCACCTACCGAGGATGAACACAAATAGAGGAGAGCTCTTTTTAGAGTCAAGTGCAAGATACTAGGTAAGGTCTACAAGGTCATCATTGACTCAGGATCTACTGATAATGTCATATCAGAGGAGGCAGTACAAAAGTTGAACCTCATCAAGATACCCCATGTGTGTCCTTACAAGGTTACTTGGTTGAATAAGGGGCAAAATATATTGGTCAATGAACAAGTATGGGTTGAGTTTGCTATAGGGAAGTATCAAGATAGGATACTATGTGATGTGTTACCAATGGATGCATGCCATTTGTTGCTTGGAAGAACATGGCAATATGACAGGGAGGTAGTACACCATGGCAAGGAGAGCAAGTATTCATTCAAGAAGGATGGAGTGACTTACAAAATATAGTCTTTAATAGAAGAAGGCACAGTGGAGAAGGCAGAATCCAGTGTATTTTTGATGAGTGGAAAGGAATTCCTAAAAGACATGAAGGAGGAAGAAGGAGTTGTCTATGCAATCATGTTAAAACCAAAGGAGGAGGAGTCACCTAGTTAGCTACCTATGACAGCAGAAGTGAAGCAACTATTGGATCAGTTCAGGGATGTCATTTGTGAAGGCACACCAGATACACTACCACCTAAGAGGGCAATCAGTCATCAAATACACTTTGTGCTAGGAGCAACATTGCCTAACAAGGCTGCATACAAGATGACACCGGAACATAACAAGGAGATAGCAAGGCAAGTTCAAGAACTTTTGGACCAAGGGTTGATCAGGAAGAGCATAAGCCCATGTGTTGTTCCAGTGGTGTTGGCACCTAAGAAGGGAGATAAGTGGAGAATGTGTACTGATTCTAGGGCAATAAATAGGATAACCATTAGATATAGGTTTCCTATTCCTAGGATAGAAGACTTAATGGACTGTTTAGGGGGTGCTAAGTACTACTCTAAGATTGACTTAAAAAGTGGCTACTATCAGATTAGGATGAAAGAGGGAGATGAATGGAAATCAGCTTTTAAAACTACAGAGGGGTTATATGAGTGGTTAGTAATGCCATTTGGGCTTACAAATGTACCTAGCACTTTTATGAGGGCGATGAATGAGGTTTTGAAGGACTGTATAGGAGTCTTTGTGGTAGTCTACTTAGATGATATCCTCATCTTTAGCAAAACAAAAGAAGAACATATGAAACACCTAGAACTTGTGTTGAAGAAACTTCAAGAGGAGAAGCTCACCATAAATCTCGAGAAGAGTGATTTTATGAAGCAAGAGTTAGTCTACCTAGGATTTGTAGTATCTCAAGGGAACTTGAAGATGGACAAGAGCAAGGTTGAAGCCATTCTTAGTTGGCCTACTCCCAAGACAGGGACTGAAGTTAGGAGTTTCCATGGATTAGCACAATTCTATAGGAATTTTGTTAGAAGGTTTAGTGAAATATGTGCACCGGTCCTTTACACCATCAAAGGAGGACTGAAAACAAAGTTTGTGTCGACCAAAGAAGCCAATGAAGGATTTGAAAGATTGAAGAGGGAGATAGCTACCCAACCAATCCTAGTTTTACCAAGTTTTGACAAACCATTCATAGTGGAATGTGATGCAAGCAATATAGCAGTGAGTGCAGTCCTAAGCCAAGAAGGTAGGCTAGTGGCATTCTTTAGTGAAAGGCTAAATGAAGCAAAGTCTAGGTACTCATCCTATGACTTAGAGTTGTATGCTTTAGTACAAGCTCTTAAAAAGTGGAGACACTACCTATTGCCTAAGGAATTTGTGGTATACATCGACAATCAGACCTTAAGCTACATCAATACTCAAGAGAAGCTCAGTTTGAGGCACATCAAATGGATGGAGTTTTTGCAGTCATATACCTTTACTATCAAGCACAAGAAAGGGGTTAACAACAAGGTTGTAGATGCCCTTAGTAGGAGATTACTTACCATTCAAGAGATATAGCTGCAGAGCACAGGGGTTGAAGGATTCAAAGACCTATATGCAGGAGATTCTGATTTCTCAGTGATCTACAAGGTATGTACTGATTTTGAAAACCATTTTCATAGTGAATATGCAGATTATACTTTGCAGAATGGACTATTGTTTAGAGGGAAACAATTATGTGTTCCAAGAGGGAGAATCTTATCCAAGAAAAGCACAATGGCAGTTTGAGTGGACACTTTGGATTGAACAAGACCCTAGACTTAGTGGAGAGGTTCTATTGGTGGCCTAAGATGCAAAGAGATGTAAGAAGGTATGTGGAGCAATGTGGAGTGTGTCAAAAGGCAAAGGGAACATCAACAAATGCAGGTCTTTATCAGCCATTACCCATCCCAAATAGACCATGGGAATGCATAAGCATGGACTTCATAGTAGGGCTACCTAGGACACCGACTGGTTTTGACAGTGTGTTTGTGGTAGTGGACAGATTCAACAAGATGAGCCATTTCATCCCATGCAAAACAACACATGATGCAAGTCAGATTGCACACCTATTCTTCAAGGAGGTAGTGAGGATACATGGGTTGCCAAGGAGCATAGCTACAAACAAAGATGTGAAGTTTATGGGACATTTTTGGAAAACTCTTTGGAGGAGGTTAGGAACCAACTTGTCTCATAGTTCAGCATATCATCCTCAAACAGATGGACAGACAGAGGTGATCAATAGAGTACTTGGTAACTTGTTGAGGTGTCTAACTAAGGAGTATGGACAAGGATGGGAACAAGTCATTTCATAGGCAGAATTTGCCTATAATGATAGCACAAACAGATCTACTGGTAAGAGTCCATTTGAAATTGTTTATGGGTTACATCCACGAGGTGTATTTGAGCTAAGAGACCTAAAAGGTTATGAAGGAATCAGTGGACATGCTGATGATTTTGCTCAGTCAATGAGAGAGGTTCATGAGTAGATAAAGAAGACATTAATGGAGGCTAACCAGAAGTTGAAGGCTAAAAGAGATGAAGGGAAGAGAGAACTACAATTTGAAATAGGTGATTTGGTGATGGTATACTTGAGCAAGGAAAGACTATAGAAAGGCATAGCAAGTAAGCTGCAGATGAAAAGGATAGGGCCATGTAAAGTGTTGGCTAAGTATGGATCAAATGCATACAAGGTGGAGTTAGCCAAGGATGTGTCCATTTTGCCTATCTTCAATGTGAAGGACTTGGTTAAGTATAAAGGACCAGAAATGGATGAGGAACAGTATAGTGCTGAGGTGGATAAGGATGTGGAAGGACTCAAGGTACCTGATCAGATCAGACCATAGGTTGACAAGATACTGGATTCAAGGGTGAAGAAGAAGATTGGGCACAAGACATACATGGAGCACCTAGTGAAGTGGAGACACCAACCAAAGTCAGAGGCTACTTGGATAGCAAAGAGTGAATTCAAGAAGCATGGTATCAGTGAGGAGTTCTTAACACCACAGGTTCCTTAACTTCTTTGTTGTAGAGGGAGAATGGTGCAGGAGCACCTTAAGGTCTTTTGGAGAGATCTTTACAAATTTTGGCTTGTAGGTGGTTCTAGCCAACCACCAAGGGAATAAGGACTAGGTTATAAAGTCCCAAGGTTGAATTGATGTGTGTGTTGTGGAAATTTAGGTTAGTTTAGAGCCTTGAGATTTGGGAAAGTCTTGATGAGGAGATTAGGCAAATCTTGACAATGATGTCTTGGCAATTTGTCTTAAAAGTTGGAAAATGGAATTAATGATGTTTTAAGCCCGACCTAAGGGTCCTAACATGCAGGCATAAAGTATATAAGGTTAGAAAAACCCTAATATGACAGGTGGGAAAGCTATTGTACGGATTGAGTTTTGGAAACAAGAGATTGTGACTTGGAAAAGAGAAAATTTACTTTGATTTCTGTGATAGAGCCTTCATCCAGTCAATTAATGGATTGAAAGGACTGAACTAATGCATTGAAAATTGACTTCGTGACCTGTACCTTCTTTGTGTAGCATTGGTCTAGTCATTTAGTTCAACTGGTTAAGGTTTTGCAATTTGTTTTGGGTTCTTGGTTTCACTGCCCGGTTCAGGGACAGTTTTGTAAATGATGATCCCCACTTGAATTCCCATGGCAAAGCTTCCATGGCCACTTGGAATCAAGTAGGGGAATATGTACATAGTGTAAATAAAGCTTTTGGAGTCTTTGTGTGCAGGGGATTTGATGTAACCATCAAGCTCTAGGCGAGTGCAGAGGCATTTTGGCTAGTTGCTTGGACAAAACAACAAGAAGAAGACTTGCTAGATGGATTGGTTTGTGCCAATCCGTGGTGTGGAGATGTAGGGGTATGTGTATTGAATATGTGTGTACAAGGAGAAGTACAGAGGAGGCCATTTGGGCACTCAACTAAACTAAAGAAACCAGACTGTGATACATACCCTATAAACCCTTAAAAATAGGGGTTTGGTGAAAAGCTTATGTACAGACACTAAGGAGGACTAACACCTAGGAAATATTGAAGCTTAGGAGGTCTTTAAAGAGAATACCTAAAGAGTTTGGGTGTTTGTTAAGGGAGTCTTGGATTTATGCCAAGAACACTGGTTTAGGAGGTCTAATTTGACCAAAAAGGCTACAAGGCCAAAAACAAGGTTTTCTTGAATCCGATGGATAAATGAGGAAAGAATCCACCAAGATGGATCAGAATGGAGCAAAACCAAACAAGGAGTAGTAGGAAGGTCAATTCCTAGTCCCAATAATGGTTTGGGAACTTGTAGCAAAATTGAGCCCATGGAAGCTCATGGTGATGTGAGAGTGAAGGCGAGCATTTGAAATTGGTGGAGAGTTCTATAAGGAGACAGGGGTCTTAGGAGAGACCTCTGAGTAGGGTAGTGAAGAGTACCCTAGGAAGACCAGAGAATAGGTCTTAGGAAGAGCAAATGTGCTCTTGAGAGATAGCACTCCTCACTAGTTTGGAAGATGCTTAGAATAACAAATTTATATTATCCTAAACAACTTGAATGATGATGCAATGCATGTGAGATAAATGCGATGGATGATGTTGTGCTATGATGATATGATGTTATTATGCAGGATGCAGGATGGATGCCTTGTTAGCGTGAAAGAGGATAGAAGAATGATGGATGCATTGTTAGAATGAAAGAGAAATAGAAGAATGAGAGGGATCAACCCCTAAATCCAAGAAGATGCAAAAGTCCAACAAGTCCACTAGTCGTCGAGACTTTATTGGATATAATGATGAATGATGATGATGTATTGCTTAACCAAGGATGGGAGAGATAAAGAGTATACCTTTCTTTATGTTTGATAACACACGTAGGTGCAATGCATCAAGGTATTAAGAACCAGGATGGCGTGGCGCCTAGTGTGATGGACTTTGACTCGTCAAACAGATAGGAGTACTCTTGTTCACACTTGACAAACATAACCTTATTTAGAATGCAGTTAAGATATTCCAGACATCTCGAGCCAAAACATAAAAAGGCAAGCCTTCTTATGTGGTCAACAAGACACCTAAAACATCCTCCCTACAAACAAAACAAAGTACGCATGACGAAGTTATTTTATAGGAATATCCAACAAGCACAACAGATAAAAACATAATGATCATTTCCCCATTCCTTTCTCTCTAAACCTATCTTGTTTAGGCATCATCAAGAGGTCCTTCAAATGAGCGCAAAATAAGATAATTCAAAAAGACCAAGATAAAGTAAACAAACAAGCTAATGTTCTTCGTACTGCTAGCCAAGACTAACTACTGTGGGGCACCTGATGCTTATGTCCATCGCAGGAAAGCTTCATCCTAGGACATGTTGTGATCAGGGTTTTGATGGGACTGATTTGGGTGATAAGCTATTGATACTCCGAGTTGATAAACTTGCTGACTCACTGATCTAGGCTTTCAAGACTCTGACGATTAGAGTGTTCACTTTAGAACCCGCTAAACTTGTTTTTGAATGACTCACTAAAGGGTGAAAGCGACGATTGATTTTATTATGAGTGATGACAAATCACGGGTGAAAGCGAGATGAAATGGGTGCACCATTTTGGATTTTTCGGATATTTTGAGACTGTTTTTTGGAATTTTGAGATGTTTTACAAATATTTTTGGTATTTTTGAGATTTTTCAATGTTTTTGGTATTTACAAGATTTATGACGAAGAGACTAACTTAAAGACCTATCCTAGGGGTCTCGGGAGTTGATCCATAGATTATCCTTGCCTACGTTATACACGCAAAGACCACGTAGTTCGACTGACGACAGACTTGACTCGATGAAAAGATAGATGGGCAAACGGATTTCCAATGTGACAGACGCCTAAGGACTGACCTAAATGTAAAATAGATGGGCAAACGGATTGCCAATGCGACAGACGCCTAAGGATTGACCCTAACTGTCTCGGGGGATGATCAAAGATCAACCTTGCTTACGTTCAAGCTCAGAGACGACGTAGTTTGGACAAGGCAAAAGACTGACAAGACTTAATGATGAATTTTTGAATATTTTTCGAGATTTTCTACATGTTTTGGATTTTGAATGATTTTTTGATTTTTCTGATGTTTTTGAATTTTTGAATGTTTTTGGATTTTTTGATGTTTTAGGAAGATCATGAGAATATACACGAATCCAATCCGATATAGGTATAGGAACATGCCCCCAGTGTGGTGCGATAGACTACTTCGATGAAGGCAGGACAAATTGACCTTAGGAATATGCCAAGTAGTACTATGGTGGAATATGATATGGGCATCAGCTCAGGCTATGGTATGGATGCGAGTGGATGATGGAAGGATAAATGGAATGTAATGGATAAGTGAGTGCTTGGAATGGCCGTGAAGATCTTGTTGGATGGAGAGTGCTTTATTTACGCTTGGCACCTGTTTGCCAGGTTTTCACCAAGGTACTTGTCCAAAGCGCCACCGAAGTGGTTTTCACTAGAGGATGATTTTTTTCTTTACCGTTTTCAATCCTTTTTCTGATTTTTTTAGGATTTTTTATTTTTTGATTTTCTTTTTGTATTTTCGGAGAGATTTTAAGCTCATGCCGAACCACCTGGTGGTGCTGATGTTGATGCTTCTGTCATAACATGCCATCGGTACCCTGCTTGAAGAAGTTGCTTTGCCAATATATGTGCACTTGAAACAAAATTTTGAGAAATTTGTTTTGCTTTGTCGATACCGGAGTTAACTTTGTCTTTGTGCGCACATCGCAATAGGGTGCCTTATGAATCCTTATGATGAAGGGTCATTGCCAACACATGGTCAATGTGAGAATTGGATATCATGCGTGGAGGCGTGGATGGAGTGTGTTTAGGAGTAAAAGATGTATTGGTTGATAGTTTGGAACCTTTGACTCTCCAAACTTGGGAAGATGAGCAATGATGGGTAGATATGGAAGTGTGCATGGAATTAGGACCAACAGCTCGATATACTTTGTATGTTGCTTGAGAAGCCTGTTTTTGACAGATACTTTTCCATTTTTTATTTTACCCCATAGTTTCTTTGACTGATGGAGTTTGATAGGAATAGTATTTCTTTGTATTCTTTGGTATCCATATGTATCTGATTTGTCCTTCATGCTTCACTACTTCTTTTTCTTTGATGATATTCTTCTTGCTTTGATTCAAATCTTTCTTTTGTTGTTGGTCCCAATTCGTGGATGGGGTGATAGGTGGATGGAGATTCGTGATGTGGCAGGTTGTAGTATTGGCATTGATTCCATCATAAGGATCCTTCGTGCTCCCTATATTGACGTTTGCTTATGACAAAGTTGCCCCCAGTTTTGTTGAAGTATTACTAATATGTTGAGATCCCTTGATTGTCGAATAACCAAGGCCTTGATGCTTAGGATTGCCAACAATCTGCACTGGTTCCAAGATACCCTGTCATGTAGGCCTAATCCTCTACCTTGATAATTCATCTGTTGAAAAAATTTATTTGCAATAGGATATGATTTACCTTTGAAACAAGGTGTTGCTCCTTCTCTGCTCTGTGGTGGATCTTCAAAGGTGATAGCTCTTTCATTGATAAGATAATTTTCCCTTACAAAGGTAAGTGATCCAAGTTTATTACTGATGGGATCCTCCATATGTGGGATGAATGCCTTATTGATATCTTTGGCTTGATCTTGTGAGATATTAGATTGTAATGCTTCTTCAAAAAGTGTTGATGATTCATTTCCCACATAAAATTATTCCTCATGATTTACTTCACAGGATGTTGTTTCTGATTTACGATTTCTTTAAAAGCCTTCCTTATGACCTATTTCTGCTATGTCTCCATAGGATGTTTCTGATTTGCAACTTTCGTAGAAGTCTTCTAATATGTCTTGATATGATGTCTCTGATTCACAACTTCTGTAGAAGCCTTCTTCATGATCTATTTCTGCTAGGTCTTTAGATTTTTCTATATCTTGATCATGTGTACAAATGTTAAGAGTAGGAGACTCTTGTCCCTCAGTAATGATATCAAGAGTATGAGACTCTTGTTTTGAATGAAGATCATCTACGTGCCCATCCAAAGAAAGCATCTTATGGGTAGATGGAGGAGTATGTGTTATATGGATATGAT
Source organism: Sequoiadendron giganteum (assembly GCA_007115665.2). Lineage (NCBI taxonomy): Eukaryota > Viridiplantae > Streptophyta > Pinopsida > Cupressales > Cupressaceae > Sequoiadendron > Sequoiadendron giganteum. The sequence continues at coordinate 620,714,283 of CM021109.1, read as the reverse complement.
CATCTCGTATAGATAGGAGAGTGTCCATTATATCATTGTAGTATCTTGGAGATACGAATTCTTAAACTTGACTAATTCTGGAATTACTTTCGCCATGCTTTGGATAGAGTTCTTGACATGGGTCGATTTCGAAGGATGGATTGCTTATAGCGGGTTCTTGGACATCATCCTTAGGTATGGGAAGTGGCTCAACACTCTCTTGAGCTTTGAGTGGATTTGGATCTAGTGTAGAGTCAAATATTCTTTCACCATTCACAACTGTGAGGTCGAAGGAGGTCAATATGTCTTGGGAAGGACCATTTCTAGACCTTGAGGGAAGATTTTGATCATGCTTTGGAATACGTTCTTGAGATATGTCCTCTAACTCATAAGGCGATGTAGAGACATTTTCGATATGATCATTGGTTGAAGGGTCTTGATCATCATTTTCAACGATTGTGGTAGGAATTTATTGCAAGCTTTGTTGAGCGAGTAATGCCTGTGTTTGCTGTTGAACCAACAACGCTTGTTTTTGGTTGTGTCGTTGTTGTGCCACCAATGCTTTTTGTTGGGCTTGTTGTTGAGCTACTTGTTGATGGATTGCTTGCAATAGTGTTCGAAATTGTGCTTGCGCCTGTCGAGCTTGGTGTTTGGTTTGAGCTTGAGCCTGTGCTTGTTGGGCTACTTGAGCCGCTTGTGCAGCTTGTTGGGCGGCTAATTCTGCTTGTGCTTTCTGAGCAACTAGTTGTGCAGCTTGTTGGTTTTGGAGTGCCTTTTGGCGGGCAGCTTGTTGAGCGGCTTGCAAGATGATGGAGAATGAATTGGTCGTGTTGTGTTTTGGCGGCGGCGGCGGCGGCGGGTTGGGGATGGTTTTGATTTAATTAAATCAGATATATTTAATTAAATATCTAATATCCTTTCACTTTGATTTATCTTAACCCACAAATTTAAATCAAAGTGTCACAATCAACTAAGCACTAGCTTAATTAGTTAAATCCCTAATTAATGCTAAGACTAACCCATGTCCCATCCACTTGCACAATAAACCACTTAATTTGATTTATTAAAACCCCTATTTTTCTCACAAGGGCATATTCCCAAGGAATATGCCCTCATTAACTCTCATGTTTGACTTTTTTTGGCCAAACACAATTCCCCCCCAAAAACCCTCAACCATATTCATTTATTACCATTTTCAAATTTGAAATGGGCACATTAGCCAAAACTTGCACAAGCATGGGCCAATCCCATTGTGACAAGTGACTCTCTCTTATTGGATGGGATTTAGTCTCACATCTCTCAATCTTGGCTTCCCTCTCTCAATCTTTCCTATAAATTCAATGACTTATCTCTCATTTTCCATCTACAATTTGAGCACTATCATTATAGGCAACTTGAGTTCATTAGCATCTCATTGTGTATCATCTCATTTGGCTTATCAAGGATTGGGAAAGGGCTCTTTCACATATTCAAGGAGCACCAATCCACCATGGAATAGATTTGCATTCATGTTTTATGTGCTTTATTTAGTTTTCATTATTGTTTCAATATCTCATTTAGCATGTTTAAACTAGGTGCAATATTTCATGAGGATGTTGAACTTGTTATGTTTGATGTCCACACTTCTCATTGCAAATGATATAATGTTAATAAGTATTATTATACATATATTTTAACAACTTAAGATAAATATAATGGTTAAAAGCATCAAGTTTCCACAGTCCATGATAATCAAGTGTCAATTTCTGTATTGAAACTGTGTTAGTTTTTTACATCAATTTTTCAGATCATACTCCATGATCCATCATCAGGATGATCTGCAAGCAATAAAAAGAGAGAGAGTATAATGATATTAAACTCACATATACACATGTTTTCAAATTTTTTTTAAAAATACAATGGTATTAATTACACTTAAATATAAGTTTAAGATATTTAAAAAACATGTCAGTTTAATCCACAAGCTTAAGACATATAAGTTTAAGATATTGATAAAAAACATACACATTTGAATTCAAAAGCTTACTTTCTAACTTCATGGACTGTGTAAAATTCATACCAACTAAGTTTAAGATATTTAAAAGAATATATTAATAATAATCACAATTATACATATATTTTAAATAAGCACATTGATATGAATCATATTTATATAGATATTTATAATTTTCAAAAATAAGATTCTAGCAAAATATATAGTGTCTTTGTAGGAATTTTTTGATTAGAAATATAGTTCAATAAGATCAAGTAGCTATTCTATTAGAAGATAAAATACATTCTATTTTTATTTGTGTACTATAGAATAATATTAGGCAAATCTTTTACAATTGCCAATAGTAGATCAAATAACAGTAGAAATAAGTGTCTTCTTTCTAATATACAACTAGAAAACAAAGAGTTCGAAGAAGTGTAGTAAGTCAACTTGCATATTGGAGATTGAAGCCATCTACTTCAAACTAGCAAAAATGTTGAAAATGTATTATCTAACCATATACAACACTACTAGATGAGGTGGTATCATCAAAACCAAAATAAAAACAATTATAAACAATGTGAGAGATAATATTTTCTACCCCTCCCTTATCATTCTTGAAAATATTTTTACAAAACAAAATATATTTTATGAACAAAGAAAAAATGTTTAATAATGTGAAACAAATTTTTGAACATAAATACCCACATAAGAAATCTATTAAAAAAAAAAACTACTACAATAATTTTTTCCCAGAATTTACTAGCTACACACATCTTCTAGGTACCTCTATTGAATTAAATTCGACCAAAATTAACAATACTCCCTACCTACTCTCTGTCAATTTCCTCTGGATGTCATTTTCAGTAATAAACCAATGTTGTATTCTGAACAAAAAAATTTAATAAAAAAATATGAAAGAGACATGCCATTTAAGGCCTTGGGAGACGCGCCTTTAAACAGCTCCACGCCACGTCTGTTTATAAACATGCTATGTTGAGCTTTCATTAATTCTATTCTAACATTCTCTTTCATGCGCGCCGTTTACAAGGAAAGACTATTCGCTACAACAGGCTCTGTATGTCTTGCATTTTCTACAGAGCATGTATGATGGGCTTCAAATTAAACCCTCAAGCATTGCTCGTTTGTTTCCCATTTTGTTTTGATCACTACAGAACTTGCAAAGGTCAGTTTTGAGTCTGTGTCCACTGTTATGGCTTTTTCTGTTACTTCAATTAAAGTCATAAAGATTAATTTACTCGTTTTTTAGTTCAGGATGGCAGTGGCTGTTAACCCTTGCTGCTCTTTACCAGCAGCGTTTGAGAAAGTTTGTGTTTTAAAAATATGCTGCTTTCCAAGGTATTTTCAGTTTTACCTGCTCTTTAGGATTTTATGTCTGAAGCATAATACTTGTACCAGAGACATTTTTATTTTGTCTCACTAGTTAGATTTAAAAGTATGTATGAATTTTATTTTAGTTTTGAGTTCACCCACAGAACTCAACATAGAAAGGGCCACACTTTATTTTTTTATTTTCATGTTGCTAGCGTCACGATGGTGCTGCTAAGAGCAGGGAATCTGAAAGACCATGGCTTGCACAACGCACTTGGTGGGAGGTAAGGATTTTTATGAAACCTTTCTTAGGTTATGATGCTTGTCAGTGTCTAAACAAATTCTATCTACCCTGCCACTCATTATTCATGCCATTGGGTTATTTTAATTCATATATTCGTTAGTTAATAAGTTTTTCAAATTCTAGTACAGAAGGTTCTTATTTGACAGAAATATACAGTATATCTGAATGGGCTATTTTTCACTTTTAATTGAATAGTTTCATTTAAAAAGTTCAAAACTTATATTCGTTAGTAATAAGTTTTTTCAAATTCTAGTATAGAAGGTTCTTATTTGACAGAAATATACAGTATATCTGAATGGGCTATTTTTCACTTTTAATTGAATAGTTTCATTTAAAAAGTTCAAAACTTATATTCGTTAGTTAATAAGTTTTTCAAATTCTAGTACAGAAGGTTCTTATTTGACAGAAAAATCATGTAATAACAATAAATCTTGTTTTTTTTTTTTTTAATTCCCGAGTTAGGCGCTAAAATTAAATTATTTATTTGCTATTCTTGAATGAAAACTATTTTAATTTTTTTTGTCTAAGTGCAGTAGTTTTCATGCCCAAGTTGGCTGTTGGATTTGTCAGTGAAAGTTTGATCAAAAATTGCATAAACTATGCAACTCAGTCTTGCAAGTAGGAAAATATTAGGCGACCTATGAAGTTATGATTATTATGCCATGCCAAGACATTGCTTTATTGAGGAAATTGAATTTGAATTAGTACATTGGCCCTTGTTGTTAGTGTCAATTTATTGTTCTTCGATTGTTATTACTTGGGGTTCAGTTCGGGGCTAGGTTCACCTAGGGTGGATCCGTGCTAACCTAGGTGGATCAAGGGCCACCCTAAGGAAAAAACTAAAAAAAATTAAAGAACCATTTTTTTAAAAACATTTTTATAAACAAAAAGGTGCCAAATACCTAATTTTTCCCTTAAGTGATGAAATTGTGAAAATGGTGTGCATCATGAAGGTTTGTGTGGTTTCACCAATTTGGGCTTGGTGGTGGGAGCTTTATCCATTGACCCTAGAATCGTGAAGGGTGCTGCCCCTCAATCCCATTGGGGTCTCCATTGCCAAGACCCCCACTAGTTGCCATCCCAAAATCTAGGCCCTTGGTTCCGCATCCACAATGTCTCGAGACTTCATGGAATATAGCTTATTTTGCCAAAAGTTAACTTTTCTACAACTTGTGAGTTCTGAGACTTCATGGAATATAGCTTATTTTGCCCAAAGTTAAACATTTCTACAACTTGTGAGTTGTTCAAGTAAGAGGAATTGGAACACTTGTGAGTTGTTCAACTAAGAGGAATTGGAGCACATACTCCTTCATTAAATTAGTTAGGGTAATATTATTTCTTCTCTTTTATCTTCGGAAGGGGTTATTCTCTCCTCCTCTATTGTGATTTCGAAAGAATACGTTTGCTTCTTTTTTGATTTGTTGTCTGAAGATTCCCCTCTAGCGAATGAGGATGAAGCTGTGATCTTGGCTAGTATATTGCCCCTGGTTACTAGTGAAATGAATGAATCTCTGCTCAAACCAATTTCCTTAAAGGAATTGAAGGATATTATGTTTCAGATGAAAAAAGGAAAGGCTCCTGGGCCTGATGGGTTTCCAGTGGAATTGTTCTAGGAATTTTGGGAGGTGATCAAGATGGATCTATTGGAGGTTGTCCAGGAATCTCACAAGAATAAGCAAATGCTGAAGGCCATGAATGCAACTCTTTTGGATGTCATCCCAAAAAGGGAGGGTGCTAATTCTTTGGATATTTTTAGGCCAATTGCCTTATGCAATGTGGTGTATAAGATAATTACAAAGCTGATTGTGGAGCGTTTGAAGCCTTGGTTAAGCAGGTTAATTTCTAAAGAGCAAGGTGGTTTTGTGGTTGGCAGGAAAATTCTTTATGGGTTATTATTGTGGCTGAAACTATTCACTCTATGGCCTCCTTTAGAGAGAAGGCTATGTTTATCAAACTAGACATGGCCAAAGCTTATGATCATGTTAAATGGGCATTCTTATTCAAGATCCTAAGGGATTTTGGTTTTGATAGTGCTTGGATTGAGTGGGTTAGGAGTTGTGTCACGCCTTCTTCCTTCTATGTGTTGGTCAATGGTAAGCCAACTAAACTTTTTGGAGCCTCCAGGGGACCTAGACAAGGTGATTCTCTATCCCCTTACCTATTCATTTTAATGGCTAAGGGCTTAGAGATATTTATTAGATCTCACGTGGAGCTAGGTCTCATCCAGGGTTGGAATTGGGGAAATAATATTTTCCCCCCAATCCCATTTGTAGTTTGTGGATGATACTGCTTTGATGGGCAGGGGCAGAGTTGAGGAAGTTGTTACTTTACAGAAACTCCTAGACAGTTATTTGGTTGCATCAGGTCAAAGTATTAATGAAGGGAAGTCTTGTATTTATTTATTTAATACTCCAAAGCTTATTCAAAGGAGAATTGTTGGTATTCTTAGATTTTGAATTGGCTCGATTCTTTTTGTATATCTTGGCATTCCTCTTGTTGTTCATTCACTTCCTAGATTATTTTGGTAGGAGATTATTGATAAGTTTCGTAAGAAGGTTAGCCATTGGACTTGTAGATGGCTCTCTTTTGCGGGAAGAGTGACTCTTTTAAAGTCCGTGGTGCAAGCTCTACCTCTATATAGGTGCTTTGTGTTGTCTGCCCTTCTTACTTCATAAAACACTTTGAGAGTCTATCTCATTAGTTTATTTGGTCTGGTAACCTCCTTTATAAGAAATGGAGCTTGGTTAAGTGGGATGCTACCTACAAGCTGAAGTAGGAAGGTGAGTTGGGTTTACGTTGGGATGATTTGAATGAGAAGGTGTTGGTTGCTAAGCTATACTAGAGATGGTGTTCTCAACAACATCAGATATGGGTTAAAATCCTTACTTCAAAATATCTTTGGGATGTAGCGAGTGTTGATGTGCCTCATTTTAGCCTAGTGGGGAAAGGTTCTATGATCTGGGGTACCCTTAAAAGAGGTGCCACATTGGTCAAACAAGGGTTGTTTTTGATTTGCAATAGTGGATTGGATGCTTTTTTCTGGTTTGATTCTTGGGATGACCATCCTCCTATTATGTCCACTCACCCTCATCTGTAGACTTTATGTAGTCATTTCCTAGATGCTAGATGGAGTCGGTGGTGGACTTCAAATCACCTCAGGTTCTTGATCAGGTTATTGAGTATAGGTGGAAGGACCAGCAGGAGTGGCCCTTAGGGGATCAGTGGAGGATTGTCTGGAACTGGCCACTATTCTGGTTGGTCGGGCTTGTAACTCTCTTTTGGGGAGGGATGTTCAAGCCTGAAGACCCGATCTAAAAGGTAAATTATTTGTTTCCTCTGGTTATTAGGTGTTGGACAAACAATTTTTTGGGTGTACAGGGGTCCTGTGGTGGAAACAAGTTTGGAATAAATTTTCTCGGCCTAAGTGTAATTTCTTTTCTTGGCTTGTGGTTCAAAGAAGATGCCTCACCTAGGAGAATCTTTAGAGTAATGGTTTTCAGGGTCCTTCTATGTGTGTCATGTGCACTTCTCATGAAGAGTGTTCGTCCCACCTCTTTTTTTAGTGCCCCTTTGCTAGAATGATTTGACACTATTGATGGAGTATCTGGAGCTAGTCGTGCAGATATGTCTATTCTTTGGATGACTTTTGGAATGGGAAGGGGATTTCTCTAGCTAAAACCCCTTCTTTCATATAGCTTGGATTATTGGTGCTAGCTTGATTATCTGGCATATCTGGTTGGAATGCAATCACAGGATTTTTTTAGATAAGAAGCTGCTGGTTGGACAACTATGGCTGAGAATCTTGGGGGTTATCTAGGAGACTCTGGCAACTAAGTGTGACCTGTCTGTACTTATGGACCCTGGTGATTTGGGTGTGGTTAGGACGTTGGGACTTTCTATTGGTAGTAGGAGGGGCCTTTTGCTTGGGCAAAGATGGTGTGGCAAGGGGAAGATTCAACGAAGTGGTCATTGACGTCCCCCTCCTCTGGGCGAGCTAAAAATTAACACTCATGGGTCGTCTAGAGGTAATCTCGGACATGCTGGAGTTGGTGGTATTGGAAGAGATAGCTTGGGGGGGTGGTTTTCTGCTTTTCAATATATAAAGGTCAACAAACTAATAACCTTATGGACCCACCCTAGCTATTCTGCTAGCGTTGGAACAAGCTTGTGCCCTCGGTTGGAGGCATATATTATTTGCGAATCAGATTCCTAGGTTGTTATTGACATATCGAATAAGTTTCATCTTGAGGATGTGAATTGGCAGTTGGTTATTGTTGTAAAGAAAATTATTGCTCTGAGTGGGGCTTTGGATTCTATCACCTTTTGTCATATCCCTTAGGAATGGAATAACGTGGTGGTTGGCTTGGCTAGATGGACGCCTGAGAAGATGGGTACTTGGAATGTGGATGACTGGGGAAGTCTTCTTGGGGATCTTTCCTAGGTTCTTGAAGATCGTGTTACGAAGGATATGAGATGCTTCTCGGGAGAGTCTTGAATGCTTTGGTTTGGATTCTTGACCCTAGCAGTTCTATTTTTCTCTTTAGCTTTGTACGATTTTGCTGGATTAATAAAAAATTTACCCCCTTTTTATTAAAAAAAAGTAGCACATTTTTTTACATATTGGGTTACCATTAACGAGTATCTACTTGCACATCACAAGGGTTTCAAAGAATTTGTTAAGAATGGATATTTTGTAAATCATATACTATGAATAGGAGAATGAAAATAATAAAATTGAAATGGTAGTTAAGATTTTCTAGATTAAAATTCGTATAACTCAATTTGTTATAATTAGAGTAATTGTAGGTGAGATTTTTTTTCTAATAATTGTGAATTGATTTTTTTGCATTCTAGTGCAATTCTCAAAGAAGAAGATTGATTTTACATGAAGGTCATTAATTGATTTGACTCTAGATATAGCTATAAAATTAAGCCTTATCTTTCCATTTTATCAATATCGATTGTTGTTTTATTTAGTGTTGTGGTCTTGGGATTTATGTATATAATTTCCCATGACATTGATAGTGATATTTGTTCAATTAACCAAGGTTACAATTATTATTTGTATAATTTTTAAGGTTAGTTTAGTTCATGTTGTCAATCTGAACATGCCCCTTTGTTGAATCCTATTCGAAAATTTAGTAAAAACATGGAACTGACTTTAAGGTGTGGGACCTTGCTATTCAAACCCAAAACTCTAGATGAATGGTCGGTTCCCTTTCTACTAACCTTGCTTAAGATTGAAAACTAATCCTGAATTGTTATGCTTTCTCATGAGGAAAGAGTGAAATACTTAAACTAAAAATACAAATATGTATGGTGATGAACCAAAGATATGTGAAGTACTTTTGTATTAGTTTACATGCACAAAATAATCTTAAAAAAATAACATATTTTCACAATACTCATAAAATATTTGCAAAGGCGAAGAAATAAAATTGGAACCATAAAGAAATTGACTATTCACAAGATGAAAGTTTAGATTTCTCAGTAACACAATACAATTTAATATATGATGAGAGGCATAAAATAGTTGTTTCTTATAATTATAAGGAAAAATTATAACTAATACAAAGTATTTTTATAGAAATTCTAAAAAATCTTCCCTCAAAATGAGCACGAAAGGCCCCTTTTATTTAGAAGAGGTGTCAATATTGAAGAAAATGTGGCTAGCTAGAGAGAAACCCTAGTTAATAGCTCATTTTATGAAATGAAGACATGTGTGCACGAAATCTTGAGTTAGAGAAATGGAAAACATTCATAACACCATTTTCATACTCTACATTGATGAATTCATGGATGAAATGTAGAAACCACAACAATATTCATTGAAAAACATGACCCAAGAATGGTTGCTTGACAAAAAAAGTTGGTCTACGACAATAAACGAAGGATGGGTGCCGCTTTCCTCCCAAAATATTGTGCCAAATGTATTAAAATTCCTTTAACATCATGAGATCTAGTAGTTGCAAAAGTGGTTGCACACTTAATGGTCTTGTAGAGGAAGTAGGTGGAGAAAGTGACACATGTTGGTGAAAGAATAGGCCCTGGGAACTACTCGAAGGACATGTTGGAACTAGGAACCATCAAAGGTTCTATTGGTACCTAGAACCACTTAAATCTCTAACCTCCTGCCTCATTTTTACTTTAGTTATAGGTTCCTCAAGAATGAGGAAGCCATCAGGGTTTCCCATGGTTCCTAGAACTAAGGAAAATGTCGACTCTTTTTTCATTTTATGCCATTTTCCCTTGCAGAAGGTTTCCTTTCTTTGTTGGGGCTTGGACTAAAGTTAGGAACTGGAAACCTTGTTGGAGGTTCCCATGGTTTTGAGAACCATGGGAAGCTTTGATGCTCATCTCTCTTTTCTTCACCTTTTGAGCTATTTTTTCTTCCTTGGCTCTTGTCACTTCCTTTCTTTTTTTATACACCTCCTTATTTTTATTAGGGGAATGCAAGAACTTTTAATCTTTGGTTCCTTTGCTTTTGAGAACCATGGGAAGCTTTGATGCTCATCTCTCTTTTCTTCACCTTTTGAGCTATTTTTTCTTCCTTGGCTCTTGTCACTTCCTTTCTTTTTTTATACACCTCCTTATTTTTATTAGGGGAATGCAAGAACTTTTAATCTTTGGTTCCTTTGAGAACCATGGGAAGCTTTGATGCTCATCTCTCTTTTCTTCACCTTTTGAGCTATTTTTTCTTCCTTGGCTCTTGTCACTTCCTTTCTTTTTTTATACACCTCCTTATTTTTATTAGGGGAATGCAAGAACTTGTAATCTTTGGTTCCTTTGCCATGGGTTCCTAATACCTTGGGAAACCTTCGACCACTTACTTATTTCTATTGTGGGAGATAGAAATTGTCAACCAAGACCATTGGTTATGGGTTTCCAAGAAACCTTCGACCACTTACTTATTTCTATTGTGGGAGATAGAAATTGTCAACCAAGACCATTGGTTATGGGTTTCCAAGAACCCTCCGATAACTTTTTAGCCTTCCCTTGTGCCTCTTTACCTCAGCTATCAGAACTCATTGGGGATTCCATAGGTTCCTAGAACCAATGGAACCTCTGACCACTTGCTTCTTTGTCTCTCCCTTGCTTTGGCCTCAATCTCCTTTGTTTCTTTGTATACCTTTGTTGGGTTTCCATGGGAACCTTCAAATCCTTCTTGTCTTTCCTATCAAACTTTGTTAGGGATTCCATGGGAATCAAGAACCATGGTTCCTAGATCCTATGAAACCTTTGATTGTTTTCCTTGTCCTTCTATTTCAATAACTCCTATTGTGTTTCCATGTGAAATGAGAACCATGGTTCTCGGTTCCTATGGAACCTCCAATTTTCACTTTATCTTGGTGCCTTTTGAGAACCCTTGTTAGGGGTTCCATAAGAATCGAGAACCATGGTTCCTATGGAACCTCCAAATTTTATTTTGCATTATTTTTCTTGAAAATGTTAAAGACTTAGACTCGAGAAGGAACCGGTGAGAGGTTCCCTAAGAAAAAGAAACCATGGTTCCTGATTCTCATAGAATCAATGGCAAATTTTGTAAAATAGGTTCCCAATGGAGTAGGTGTTGCAAGGTGTTGGTGTAAATAAAGTCTTGTACCTAGTCAATTCATTACTAGGGGACTTATTTACATATTAAGTTTACTTAGGTCCTAGGAATCTTTCTAGAAGGTGTTAGTTGTCATTAGTTGTTATCTTATCTTTTGACTTGTAACACATGTGAACCTTGGTAAGTGTGATAAGTTGTCTCATGTCATATGATTAAGACACTTGTCATAATCCTATGACATCTTGTATCTCACCTTGTCTATATAACCAAGGGTTCTCTACTACATTGCACACACATCACAGTGAATCATAATTGATAAAAAAATAGTTTATTCTTGTCATATTCATATTCTCTCTTTGTGCTTTCCATTTGGCCTCAAGATCTTGGCAAGCTATCTCCATAACCAATTCTAACACAAGGTGTGTGCCCTTGGTCTCCTTGTGTTGTGCAGTGCAACGCTTGAGTTCATGATATGGCTTAATCACCTCCTATGGATTCATTAACTCTAGCAGTTGTATTGGGCATTAACAGGTTGATCTTTTGGTGCAACGACAACCCTCTATGCAACAATTGGTATTAGAGCCTAGGTCACAGGTTCGAACCCCTCACTTGTGTTGGGGGATTGTTACAAGGTGTGTGCCCTTGGTCTCCTTGTGTCGTGTAGTGCAGTGCTTAGGTTTGTAACATAGCTTAACCACCTCCTATGGATTCATTAACTCTGGTGGTTGTATTGGGCATTAATAGGTCAATCTTTTGGTGCAACAACAATCATTTTTGCAATAGTAGGAAACTCCAACAAATGAGTTCTTGATTGAATTAAAAGCTTCAACTACCTATAATTTAGAAAAAAAATAGTTTTTTTGGTTTTAGAAAAATTTAATAATGCTTGGAAAAGGGAGAACCACAATGTCATAAGCACATTTGTCATTATCAACCCACTTAAATCTCTCAGATCAGTTATAACTAGTGAGAAAATCAAGGGGGTCACAAGGTGGCAACATTTTAGTGACTTTTTAGGGGGGTTTTCTTGCTAAACATAAAGAGTAGTAACCTTAAGCATCCATTGGGCATAGGAGTCAAGTACAAATTGAGAACATCAATTTTCCGAAAACTATAGATTTGACTAAATAATCGAAATGTATGCTAAACATCGAACAAAAAAGAACCAAAAATCTTAGACAACTACAACAACAAACACTTAACCAAGAAACTTATGTAATAAACACTCTTAAGGGATAAAACCTACTACTACAAAGTGCAAACAACACTTATCACTATGAAAACTAACCTAATATGTACAAAGATTTGAAAACCAAGCTCAAAAGCAAGGTTTGAGGTGTATCCCATTGACTAATATAGTAAGAACTTCACCATTCATTTTGGAGAGTTGGAATACACTAGCTTGCTTATAGTTGGTGATGATGTATGAGCCACTAGGTCAACCCACGATACTGTGTCCCACTTTTTGGCCAAATTGGACATTAATATCGACATTTTCTTACAAAATTTCATTTTATGAAACCTGTAGCAACTAAACCATTAATAATTTGGAGATGATGAGAACTAGTGACTTGTGAGGATTTGTGTGTAGATTGTAAATATATTTATTTTAAAAAAATATAGAAATAAATTGTGATTTTTTACTTAACTTTTAATAACTTATTTTTTATAGTAAACAACATTTTAAAAAGTGACGTTTATGTCGTCACACATAACTTTTTTATTAAAAGGATAAAATTATAATTTTTAAAATATTTATTTTTAATATCAATATATAGTGCATGTATATTTTTCATAATTTTTCATTGCATAGTTTTTTAATTAATTTTTGAAGTCAAAGTAATTATAATCAGGACATAGGTGTATGTCGTCATGCACAACTTGTTTTGTATGTATTGATTTTTTTTTTATGAAACAAGAACACCAATACCTAGTGCACACATATCTTTTAGATTTTTTTCTTTATTTTTTCGCATGTGTGAAACAAATACCTTGATGTTTAGTGAAAATCAACATTCACAAGAAATAAAATATGAATATAAATAAAATTAAAAATATTTAAAATTATACTTTTTGGAAAGATTATAATAAGGGCTACACAATTGCAAAACATAATTTCTAAATGATTTTATTTAATCCCTTAAAAGGCTATGTTACACCGGCGTCGGGGACGGGGGGACGTCGGGACGGGGGGACAAGTTTCCGGGACAGGGGGACAAAGGGGCCTCGATTTGGGGACGGCGGGGGGACGGCGGCGGGGGGGCGGCGGCTGTATATACTATATACTATACATATGGTACTTAAAATGCTAGTTATGAAAAGATGTATAACAATATACTTGAACATTGAACATTGAACATTAAAATTTAACAATGAACTACTAAATGAACCATTGAACATTGAAGTTTTCAAATTTGAAAGTAGAATACGCAATACTACAATGTAACAATTGTCGAATCAGCAAATGGAAGATTTCTATTATAATTTATATCATAAAGATGATTACAATGAGTAGCATGATATGAATATCAAAACAAGTACAAACTACAAAGTCAAAATGCCAAAATGTAGTGAAGCAGGCGGAGGCCTCTAATCAATGTAATCATCCCTCGGGAGGTCGGCAAACTCCTCATCACTGGAACCACTGGACTCCCCAAGGTCAAGATCTGCCAAAGGAACACCAACCAGCCCTAAACCTGCAACATCCTCATCCTCATCAATCTGTGATGGCTCCTCTAGCTCTACATCCCATCGTGTTGCTGGGCTCTCCTTGTACACACGTGTCCTGCGGTCAGTGATACGCAAGGCACTATGTACAGCCACTAGCTTCTTTGCTCTCCTAGAGGTAAGTCTGTTCCTCTTAAGAGAGTGGATGAAGCTATAAGTAGACCAGTTCCTCTCAGAAGCTGAAGAACTAGAAACCTGAGACAACAAACGAATGGCTAGTGTTTTAGTCAGTGATTTCGGTCCATGACAAGTCCACCACAAAATCGGATCCTCCTGTGCCATAGTTCTTATATCCGCCTTTGCCGCAGCCTTGTAACCCCTAAGAGTAGCAAATTTTGTCCACTCAGTGCGAATGTTGCCAGCATCTTCAGCATCATACATTCTATCAATGCACTTGAAGAACCCTTCCTTCACCTCATCATCCTGAATCGATGTAACTCTACCAGGCCTAGGCATGTAACACTTCGGATTCAATGAATAAGAAGCCATGTGCAAGGGAGTGTTTCGGCTATCCCATCTGCGCTGAATAATAGGCTGAATGTAAACATTGTAGAATGTTAGAGTGGGGTCCTTCTCTCGCACAACTGCCTTCATCTGGCCAAGCATCGAATCAATGCACTCATACACCTCTCCAAGGTTAGGTGCATCCCCATCCCCATATCTGATGACTTGGACAACTGGTTCAATGATGGCAACAATATATTTTGCATCATTCCAAAATCCATCACTCTTCACTATCTCCTTCACCCTCTTCCCCTGCTCTGTCCTGGCCCCATCCCACCGATTCCATTCTTGCGTCATAACCATGACTTGCAGTGGCTCTTGCAACTCAAGCATTCTCTCCATAAGAATGAAATAGGATGCATATCGAGTCTCAACTGGTTTCAAGAACTCCTCCTTCGCGAAGCTCCTGAAGATGGCATGTGAAGTGTGGTGGTTGCAGATATACATTTGCACATCTCTAGCATTGTTGACCACTCCTCTAATCCACTCAATCTTCCCCATGTCCTTGAGTGCATTGTTCATGGCATGCACACAACATGGAGTCCACCAAATATGTCTGTATGTTGTCTCGATAAGCCTCCCTGCAGCTCTGCACACATGTGCTGCATCTGTCACTACTTGGACCACATTTTGTGGCCCAATCTCCTCAATAGCTGCCCGAAGGATCTCAAACTGAAAATCAGCATCTTTTCGATGCCCTGAACAATCAACTGCCCTGAGAAAGAATGGGCCCTCTGAACATGTAACTATGACATTGATGAGTGGACGATGCCTAATATCCGTCCACCCATCCATAACAAAGCTGCATCCAGAATCCTCCCAACATGCCCTCATCGTCTCCATCAATGAACTGATCTTGGTATAGTTGTTATCCAAGATTGTTGTCCTCAATTTGTGCTCACCTGGTGGCACATATGATGGTCCTCCCTTCGCCACCATCGACATCATCTCCTTATAATAAGGAGATCGAGCTACATGAAATGGGATTCCATTGGCAAAAAAGAACTTGCCAATGGAATCATCTATCTGATCCTTCTGGTGCACATTAAATAAATCAGCTATGGGGTTAGGCTGATTTTGCATCTTGCGTTTCCCCTTGCCCTGTTGCGATTCAGGCATAACACTATAGGTGGATGAAGGTCCTGAGGCTGCCCCTGACAATGTTCCTGCTCTAATATGTGGCTGCCTCTGCATATGCTGCTCCTGAATCTGCTGTATAGTCTGAATATTTTGCCTAGCAGACAAGGTAGTAGGCATAGGAATTGTCGCGTCATCTGGAACACCCCAAAGCTTGTTGAACTCAATTCTGTATTTCATATTTTTAGCTTCCTTCAAAAAAGCACATGCTCCCACACCTTTTCCTGGCCAAAAGAGGAAGTGAGCATTAACTCTGGTGATGCTCCCAAACCAATCATCACCACAAATGTTGCATTTCCATTTTCTCGTACCACCACATGATGTTGGGGCTGTTATTCTTGTTGCAAACTGTTTGAGAGGAGATTTGGGATCATAAGGACCCCTAGCCCACTCTGCCAAAAGCTGAGAGGGGCAATCTGTAGCAACTGCTGCACTAGCTATGGAACTAGTTTGTCTTTCTTGATTTGACCCATGTTCACCCCCCTCATTGTGCTCATCCTCATGCTCGGGTTCATATTCTGAATGGCTTGCATCATGAGAATGAGTTTCCAATTCCATCTCATCCTCACTCATTTCATGACTGTGGGAGCTCATTTTGACACTGCATTTCACAAAATGAAAAAAAAAATCAATAAACACATAGTTTCAGCCTATGCCCTACTTTAAAATTAAAAAAATAAAACTCTATATTTTAAATTTTAAATTTCAAAACAAAATCTTAACTAATTTAGAAAATGTTTAAATGAAACAACAAGAATTAGAAATGAAACAAGAAAATGAAACAACAAGAACTAAGAACTTATAATTTAGAAATGAAAATGAGAAAATTCAAAAAACTAAAACAATGAACATTGAAAATCAGAAAATAAAAGAAAAAATCAGTTCAAAACCTTACCTTTTGCTTGAAAAATCTCTTCAACAAGCTGAAGAATCTTCCTCCTCTTCTTCTTCTTGCTCCTTGACACTCCTATTCCACTTGCAATCACTCCTTTCACTCCTCCAATCACTGTTTCCTCAGCTCTTCAGTCTTCTTCTTCTTGCTGTAGCAGACAAGTAGAAATGCAAATGTGGATAAAAATGAAGTTAGAAGGGGCTTTTGATAGCATAGAAGAGTTTAGATGGGGCCCACATGCCCTTAGGGTTCGAATAGAACAAAAAAACTAATAAAAAAATGTGTTTTTTTCATTTAAAAAACGTCCCAATGGACTGTCCGCGGGAGATGCCTGGGCGTCTCTGAGACGCTCGAGGGACGCCCAGGCGTCTCCCTCAGCGTCTCGGAGACGCCGGTGCGTTTCGGTGTCTCCAGCGGCGGGGGAGCAATCTGGTGGCGCCTCCGGAGACGGGGAGACGCCGTCCCCACGTCTCCGGGACGTCCCCGTCTCGGAGACGCTAGGGCCCAGGGGGGGGGACGCGTCCCCGGGGTTCACTGTTAAAAGGTAAAGAAAAAGTGTTTTTTGCTAGCATTTTAATAGGTGCGAAGGAGACTCCATTGTGGGTTATGTTGTAAGATTAGAGGAGTTATATCCAAGGGGTTTGATCTAAGGGGGTCTTATCTAACCCTCTTCAATTAAAATCCTTTAGATGGAATCCCTCAAGGCTTAAATCATTATTTAATTAAAAAATATGTGATTTTAGGCAAAAATCAGGGTGTCCTAAGTTTGGAACCCATTATTGTGGGATGAACTCACTCCAAATGACATAAAACTTGGTATATCTCCCAACCTTTTCTCTATCTTCATCCCATTTCAAAACCAAATCACCTTCTTGGAACATCTTGTTAGCTACCTTTTTATCAAATGTATTTTTCATTTGTGTTTTATGAGCCTCAAGAGTTTCCATTGCTTAATCTCTTGCTTCCAACTCCATTAACTTAGCTAACCTCAATGTCATAGCATCATTTTCTAACATCTCCAAATGTTGGGCAAGTTCAAGAGAAGGAAACTCAAGTGACAATGAAAGTTTTGCTTATCTACCATATACCAACATGAAAGGAGAGTTGCCGAGAACCCTCTTTGATGTGATTTTATTAGCCTAAGGGGTTGTCTTGAGCTTGGTGTGTCGAGTCCTTTGGTTGTATCCTATCGTCCTTCTAATGATTCATATGAGTTTATTACTGGTAGACTTATCTAAACCATTATCTTAAGGGTAATAGTTTGAAGATGTTTTCAAATAAATTCCATGTTTGAAAACCCAATCACTAAGTTGTGTGCCTAAAAAATATTTAGCGTTATTATAAATAATGATGAATGGGACACTAAATATTGATACTAACCCATCAAGAAATTCAAATTAGAAGCTTCAGTAGCATCCTTCAAGGCAATTACTTCTATCCACCTTGTAAAATAATCAGTTATTGTTAAAACCAACTTATGACCAACACTAGATGGTGGATTTATCATGCCAATAAAGTCCAATCCCCATTGTGCAAATGATCGGTCTATTCAGATGGGGTGAAGAGGAATATCGACAATTTTTTGTTTACTTTTGAATTAGGCACACTCCTTACATATCCTTACTCATTTGTGAGCATCTATGAATAGATTGGGCCAATAATAACTAGCCCTCGTAATCTTAATAATAGTTATTCTTAGTGAATAATGATCCCCTACAAGGCCACTATGGAATTATTGAAGCTCTTTATTGGTTTGATTTTAATCAATACATCTGAAAAGAACTACATTAATGTCTTTTATAAACAAGATGTCATTAACAAGAACACAAGGTATAGATTGCAGACCAAAATACCTTTTTCGATGAGCCCAAACCTTGTGGGTACTCACTTATTTGTAGAAAAATAATAATATCTTGATAGTAGTTGTTTGGATGATCATGTTTAACCGATTGGGCTACTCCTCGAACATATACCATGTCATTAATGACCTTTACATCTACTGCTAGTTGTTCAAACAACCCTTTACTCCTCACAAGTTTAGTGATTATAATGTCTACATAATATTTCATGGCTCTTGTTTTTCACACAACTCTTTTCTCAATTACATCTTTGCTCAAAAAAATCCTTCACACTTGAATGATTAACCATCAACATGTCTTGGTTGCAAATTAGTCCTAATTTTTTATGCCAAGATTGGAATGGGCTTCTTCTCTTTTCTATTGATCTTTGTCGGGGGTTCCATGGGAATCGAGAACCATGATTCTTAGTTCCTATGGAACTTCTAATCGTTTTCCTCGTCTTTCTCTTCTAAGAATTCATGTTGGGAGGTTCCATGGTAATTGAGAACCATGGTATCTGGTTCCTATGAAACCTTCAATTTTCACTTTAATCTTGGCACCTTTCTGGAACCCTTGTTGGGGGTTCCATGAGAAACCATGAACCATGGTTCCTAGTTCCTATAAAACCTTTGAATTTTATTTTTTCTGTATTTTGCTTGAATTGTTGGAGACTTAGTTCTAGGAAAGAACCAATCAAAGCTTCCCTAAGAACCAAAAACCACTAATAAAGGAGTTCATGATTGACTTAAAAGCTCCTACTATGTACAACATAGCTAATTTTTAGATTTTTTGGTTTTAGGAAACTAACTAAAGTTTAGAAAAGAGACAACTACAATGAGATAGAAGGAAATTTGTCATGATCAACCCACATATCTCTTGCATATTGGTTATAACTAGTGGGAAAATCAAGGGGGGTACAAGGTTACAAGAGTTCCACGATGGACTATTATATTTATCAGTCTGCATTATAACATATAAAAGTAAATTTGGTGGTTTAAAACCAAATTTGTAAATATTTATGACCTCTCTAAGAGATCCATTTACAAGGCCTACTTGAGTGCATATGTTTATTATTAACATGATTTATTGGTCTCTGCATAGTAGGAGTTCTTGTGGAAGTTGATTGTCATTCGTATCAATATTTGATTTTATTTGTGTGTTTATTGCAATACTTAAAGTAACTAGAAGATTTAGAAGTTTCAACATTTTTGATTATGTAGTATCAATTGATCATTTGTAGTAAAAAGGTGCATTGAATTGTAAAAGTCTTCTTGTTAAATTGTTGATAGTAATTTTTTTATGTGGTTCATTAGCAGTTCCCAATTGTGTTGCGCTAGATTTTCATTATGCAGTATTTTTAATGCTTCATAAAAGGTGTTTGAGATGGAGTATCATCTTGTTAGTGAAACACTATTGGTAATGTAACAATTGTAGTAAAATTATTACAGATAGTTTCGCTTTGATATACGCGCTAGAGGGATTTTATGGTTTATTTTGGGGTTCTTTAGTGCTCGTTGTGTGTGGCTTATGATTGGGTTCATAGGATTTATTAATGGTGGTTCAAGGTGTTTCTGACGTTGTTGCGGGGTTGAATGTTTCTCATGTGCGAATTTTGTGATTAGGTCTTTGGAGGGATTTTGTTGGATGTTTGCTGGGCTTAATGTTGGGGTTTGAATGTTTGGTAGTTATGGTCAGGTTTTGTATTATTCTGTTTGGGATATGATGACTGGGTATTGTAGGGTTTATGGCTGAGTTTTCTAGAGTAAATGCTTTGGTTATATATTGGGCAGACTGAGGTTTGATAGGGTTTCTGTTTGAGAAGCCGAAAGGAAGCCGTGGAGACCAAGAAAGAGATTTATTCTTTCTTGGTGGGGGCTCAACCTCTTCCTGCTAGGGTTTTAGAAGCCTCTACTTTGAAAGAGCCTGCTGTGCTGCTTTATCCCAAATTACAATTGCTAATGAAGTTGCTTCGTCTCAAAAGCAAGGGCCCAAGAGTACAGTTTGGTTTCTTTCTATCGGATTATTTAATAAAAGTAAGGTGAATTTATGTAAAAGTTGTGCACTACGCAATTGACGTCGGGCGATTTAAACCTGTATTATGTTACCTGTAAGAGTTTCGTTACGGCAAATAATTGCTTATGATTGTGATTGGTTAATGTGTGCTCGCATTAGAATTAACAATTTTCATGCAGTGTACTTAGTGTTATTGTCGTGTTGAGGTAATTGTGGGTGATGTTGTGTGCCACCTTTATTTGTCCCAGATAATAAATAACATGTCACCTGTTTTAAGTTTTAGGCTTTATGCACTACACTTGTTTCAGCACGCTGTTCGTCATCTGAAAGTTTAAGTATTCCAGATATAGGCTGTTTAAGCTTCTGCTGTATGTACTTGTTTCATCAAATCAAAGTTTTTCATTTCATTAAACATTAGTTTGTCTGTTTGTCGGCAATGCTTGAATAATGCCTTGGCTGTTTAAGCTTTACACTCCACGTACTTTTATCAATTTTAATGTAATATTTTTTTTTTTCATTTCATAAAACAGATGTTTGTGTGTGTATGTGCCAGCAATGTTTGAATGGCGAGTTAGCGAGGGTTGGCCCAAATCCCAAGTTCACTCCAGTGGCTGGTTATCACTGGTAATTACTTCCGTGAACTGTGACTAAATGTTTTTCAAAACCTCAAGGAGTAGGGCCTCTCTCTTTCTAAATCTAAATTGGAAAAAATTGCATACCCACATTGTATTGGCATCATTTAGAATCTGCATATGATGACCTATACTATCAAGGTTGTTCAATAACATGCACATGGCTTTCACATGGTCTCCTACATGTGGAGATCTTTTGTGTGCTGTTTGTATTTCCTCGTATCTACTGATGTTCTCGATGTTCTCATGCCATTTTTATCAACAAAGCATTAAGATAGTTTTATAAAGGTGATGGAAAAGATTTTCCTGTGCCACAAGTGTGTAGAATTGGAATCATTCAACACCTTGTACTCACACTCAACTTTAGGTTTTGTTGGCTTAATTTTATATTGAAATAACACTTTTTTGACTATATCTCTGGACATAAATCTCAACACCTGCCAACATATAGATATAAAGTGAGGTTGTATCCTATCAGAAACAGAAAAGCAAGTTCATGCAAGTAAATCTACTAGTAAACCCAACGTAATCCACATTGCATAAATATAAGGATGTCATGTGCAAGGAAAATCAATCCAAGCAAAGACAAAGCAAAAATAAAACATTCTTTACCATAAAAGCGACCTCCTACAAATGATTAAGGACAGTGTTGCTTTAACTTAAGAGTTCTTATCAAGTGGAGGCTATTGTGTTTCTGATGTTAAGGAACCTTTGCGATTGTGTTTCTTTTTATTTGTTATTTTTGTTTGAGGATGGCAATTGCTTTTACCAGCAGTGTTGAGAAGTTTTCCATTTTAAGTAAATGTCACTTTCCAGGGTATGTTTAAATAGGGCCACTCTTTAGGATTTTATTTCAGAATTATAATACTTGTGCCAGAGAGAATATCATTTTTTGTCGGACTGTTGGTTATTTTTCAATTCAACTTTTTGCAATTTTTTCCCTAAAATTATAATTAAAATAGTGTAATTTTTATGTCAAATTTGGTCTATTATTTCCACAGATCCCAAAAATGAAATCTTGCCAGTGTTTATTTTTTATTTCAATTCGGTTACAATTTTTCCCCAAAAGTTTAATTAAAGTAATGTATAATTTTTATTTCAATTTTGGTCTGTTTTCCACAGATCCTAAAAATGACAGGGCTGTGAGTTCAACAGTGAATGCTATGGTAGAGAATGGTTGGCATAGCACAGCCGAGTGTCAGGTAAGGATATTTATGAATCCTTACTTAGGCTATGAAACTTGTCAGTGTCTAAACAAATTTATCCGATTTACCTCTCATTATTCATGCCGTAGATCAATCATAGTTCATTTTCTTAATAAATTTCATGGTTGTAATGGGGATTGCATTCTATGTATGCACTTGATTTCAGAATAAAGTAAAGCACATTAATGCCTGAATATATAATATTTCTGATAACTAGTGGACGTTAATATCTAAAATTCAGTCAAATTAAAATTAAAATTTAGATATGAATGTCTTGCTTTTTTTTTGAATTTTTTCCCTGGCTTTGACTGTAAAATAACATGTATTTATTATTCTCAGGATGACAAATATTTGCTGACTGTAATACTTGTGAAACTGAATATAATAATTGTCATCCTAAGTTGGCTATGAGATGTGTAAGTGAAAGTTTAATATATCAGGTGACAGTTCTAATAATAAAATAGCAGTCTCTCCACCACACAAATATAGTAGGCAAAATATCGGTGACAGTTAAGATAATAAAATAACAGTCTCTCCACCACTCATATATAATATACATACACATCTACAAATATAGCAGGTTGGGCTTGCTATTAATGCAGCCTTCCTGTACTATAAAATTTTCATTAATAAAAATTGCATAAACTATCCTATTTTCTATCTTGCAAGTGAGATAAAAATAAGTCTATGGAAAGATATTAGGTGACATTTCAACTAATAAAATAACAATCTCTACACCAGTTGTGTGTGCGTGGAATTTCAAATTAGTGCAAGTAAAAATTTGTTGACTGTGGTATTCAATTGTCTGGCTTGCAAGTGGGATATATAATAGGTGGAAAAAATGTATAAAATAATTCTCTCCACAACCTGCATGTTGACCCTACCCAACAGATATAACAGTATATGTATATACATATATACACACACATATATGTATATATGTGAATATATATACATAGATATCTATATATATATAGAGAGAGATATAGATGTATATATATGCATGCTTGTGGGTATGTCTCTGTCAATAAATCTATCTCTCTATATATATGTATACATATACATATGTGTGTATGTGTGTACATATGTATATATAAACACACACACACACACACACACACACATATATATATATATATGTATACACACACACACACATATATGCTTGTACATATGCATTTGTGTCTATGTATATATATTTATCTCTATATATGTATATGTATGAATATGTATATATGCATACGCATACATATACATATATAGAGATAGATATAGAGAGAGATACACATACGCACAAGAATGCGTATATATATACACACATCTCTCTCTCTCTCTCTCTATATATATATATATAGAGAGAGAGAGAGAGAGAGAGAGAGAGAGAGAGAGAGATACATACACACAAGCATGCAAATCTCTCTCTCTCTCTCTCTCTCTCTCTCTCTCTATATATATATATATATATATATATCTGTATGAATATATGTACATATACTTGCAATGGTGAAACTTGTATACCCATGCTAATTCCCATTTAGTTTTGGGCGGATTTTGATGGAATGTCTGTATACAATGGCCTTCACTGAAGGAGCTCAAATAGTTGAATAATGTTAGGTGTAGATTCATTACCAAGAGCTTGGAGGGCATTCCTAAGAGTTTGGTGTGTGCATATATATATTTGTATGTATGTATGTATATGTATATGTGTGTGTGTGTGTGTCAGATATTGTTGTTGCAATTGCCCTGGTAGACATGCATGCTAAATGAGGAAGCAAAGAATTTATCTATCTATATGTATGCATGCATATACAAGTACATACAAATACATATAGATATATATCAGATGTTGTAATTACCCTGGTAGACATGTATGTGAAAATTGGAAACACAGAGAAGGCATGCAAACTGTTTGACAGAATGCCTCAAAGAGATGCCATCTCATGGAATGCAATGATTGCTGGACATGCACAAAATTTGTTGAAAAGGCTTAAGAAACTTTCAAGCAAATGCATTTAGTAGGTGTAAAGCCAAATTCCAGTGTTTTTGTGTATTTATATATATGTATATGTATGTGTATATACAAGTATGGATGTAGATAGAAGATATATATAGACACAGAGACATATACAAGTATGGATGTGGATAGAAGATATATATAGACACAGAGACATACATATAGATATAGAGAAGGTACATGAACTGCTCAAAGAGATGTTATCTCATGGAATGCAATGATTGCAAGATATGTTCAAAATGGATTTATTGAAAAGGCTTTAGAAACTTTCAGGCAAATGTGATTGCCTGGTGTAAAGCCAAATTGCACTGTATATGTATGTGTGTGTGTATGTCAGATTTTGTTGTTATAATTGCCTTGGTAGACATATATGTGAAAATTGGCAACGTAGAGAAGGCACAAAAATTCTTTGATAGAATGCCTCAAAGAGATGTCAACTAATGGAATGCAATGATTGCAGGATATGCTCAAAATGGATTTGTTGAAACTTTCAAGCAAATGCAATTGGCAGGCGATATTTGTGTAATTTATATATATATATATATCTCTATGTGGATGTGCATATGTATGTATGTATGCATACATATTAATCTATGTAGATCTATCTTATATGTATGTATTCATGCCTACACAGATCTATCTATCTATATATGTATGTGTATACCCACACAAATCTATCTAGCTATATATGTGTGTATGTATACCCACACATGCATGTGCGCACACACGTACTATCAGATGTTGTAGTTGCAATCACCCTGGTAGACATGTATGCAAAAATTGGAAGCATAGAGACAGCACATGAACTACTTGACATAATGCCTCAAATAGATGTCATCTCATGGAGGGAAATGATTGCAGGATATGCACAAAATGCATTTGTTGAAAAGGCCTTAGTAACTTTCAAGCAAATGCAATTGGCAGATGTAAAGATGTATATGAATGTGTAGATATATGTATTTATGTGTATATATGTGTGTATATATGTGTATATGTATGTGTATATGTATGTATGCGCATATATATGTATGTATACATATATGTGTATGCATATACGCATGCGCATATATGCATATGTATATGTACACATATTACATATATACATACACATACACATACACATACATGTGTGCGTATATGCATATGTATACATATTACATATATACTTATACATATGTATACATATGCACACATACACATACACATACACATAGATAAATAGAGATTTATCTCATGTTGTAGTTGCAATTATCTTGGTAGACATGTATGCAAAAATTGGATGTATAGAGAAGGCATGTGAACCATTTGATAGAAGGCCTCAAAGATATCTCATCTCATGGAATGAAATGATAGCAGGATGTGCACAAATTGGATTTGTTGAAAAGGCCTCAGAAACTTTCAAGCAAATGTATTTGGTTGGTGTAAAATTTAAATAGATGTTATCTCATGGAATGCAATGATTGCAGGATATGCACAAAATAGTTTGTTGAAAATGCTTTAGAAACTTTCTTGCAAATGCAATTGGTGGGTGTAAGGCCAAAGTCTACTGTATACATATGTATACATGCACTACATATTTCAGATGTTATTGTATGTATGTATGTATGTATGCATGTATGCATTAACATGTATATGTACATATGCATGCATGCATGTATACATATGTATGTATGTATGTATATATACATGCTATGTATGCATGTACATGCTCTCATGTATGTATGTATATATGCAAGCATGTATGTATGTATGTATATATACATGCTATGTATGCAAGTATGTATGTATGTATGCATGTATGCATGCATGTATACATACATATGCATGCTATGTATGCAAGTATGTATGTATGTATGCATGTATGCATGCATGTATACATACATATGCATGCATGTAATACATACATACATACATATGCATGCATGTATGTATGTACCTACATACATACATACATACATATGCATGCATGTATGTATGTATGTTATGCATGCATATGCATGTATGCATGCATACATACATGCATATGTACATATGTATGACTATGTATACATACATATGTATGTATAGATGCATGTATAGATGCATACACATATGTATGTATGCATGTACATGCATACATACATGTATATGTAATAATGTATGTATTTGCATCCTATCTATGTATGTATGTGTTTGTGTGTGTGTGTGTGTATGTGTATGTATGTATGTATGTATGTGTGTATGTATGTGTGTATGTGTATCTATGTATGTATGTATGTGTGTATATATGTATGTATGTATGTATGTGTGTGTGTGTCTGTATGTCTGTGTCTGTATGTATGTATGTATACATACATGCATGCATGCATGCATACATATATGTATATGCATGCATGTATGCATACACACATAGTAGGAGTTAGGAAGTTGATGTTTTGAAATATATTTCAATTGGTCCCAGGTGAAGGAGGAGAGCTCTAGGAGCTAAAAATTGAGCAGCAACACAATCGAAGCAACGGTGGCATCAGTAGCAGTTAAAGCAATCCAAAATGAGTAAAGTGCACATATCATTGGCCTAAGCAGGGAAGGTGAGGGGGCAAACCCCCAAGGTTGCCAAGCAAGACAAGGAGAAGAAGCCTAGAGGTCGTGCTCACAAAAGCATGCAATACAACTGTCGCTTTGTTACTTTCGTGCTTGGATCTGGGTATGTATGTATGTATGTATGTATGCATGCATGCATGCATACATACATACATACATGCATACATATGGGCATGCATGCATGCATGTGTATGTATGTAAGTAGGTATGTATGCATACATACATACATACATGCATGCATATGGGCATGCATGCATGTGTATGTATGTAAGTAGGTATGTATGTGTGTATGTATGTATGCATGCATGCATGCATGCTATGCATACATACATACATACATGCATACATATGGGCATGCATGCATGTGTATGTATGTAAGTAGGTATGTATGTGTGTATGTATGCATACATACATACACACATACATACCTACATACACATGCATGTATGTATACATAGCATGTATGTACATGCATACATACATACAGACACACACACACATACATACATACATACATACATACATATATACACAAAGTAATCATCTCCTTCTCCGCTGGCTGGAAGAATGCATGCTTAATGTTTTGATACATGATATCAGCTCTCATGGTTGAATATCAAAATCCATTATGGTGGGCCTCCAGAGTTCTAGTCATCTTTCTTCCTCTTCCACCAAATGTTGGCCTGATCCACAAGTCTGCCAGCCTAATTGGCTTAGTTTTTGAAAGCTGAAGTTTCTCTTGTGTCACCAGTGTATCTCTCTCTGCCTTTTCAGACTCTTAAATTGCTACAGATCGTCTGTGGGATTTAATCATTTGTACCACATGGTTGATGTGCTTTGAATCCTTGGGTCTAAAGGAAATTTCTTTAACATAAATATTGCTAGGGAATTTCAATGTTGGCATGTAGTTGGCCTTAAAGCCGGTACTTGGAACATTGAAAATTATCTTTATATAAGAATTCCCTCCATCTTGTTGGCTTGTAACACTCTTGATGGGGGCTACATGAAATGGAATCATGATGCCATATATGGGTACTAGAACAACATCTTTTTTTGTATCAACCTGAATCATGAGCTCTCTAGAAACGTGGATATCATCCACATTTTTGTAGGAAACCATCTCAGTGGATGGCTTGGAAGAGCCATGTCCATCTCCTGTACCAATGTCCCTTGGAACCAATCTTCTTGCAGTCTCCTCATTCTTTTGCCTTGCAAGTTTTGCTTGGTGTTGCCAGCGCTACTCTTCTTTAGTCATCTCCTAATTATCAGATCGTAAGGTTGCCTTGGAGATGCCTGATTCTCTAAAATCGTACAGGTTCAAATACACACACACACACACACACACACACACACATATATAGATATATACACACATATTATGTACATGTATATATGTGTCTGTACATATACATATATGTATATATATGTGTGTCCCATCATGTTATGTATGTTTTTATGCGTTATAGGTACAAGAAGCTGCTACAGGAAACATCTTTGTTCAGATGCCTGATGTGTGGGTAAATCTAGCACATGTTTACTTTGCACAAGGACAGTTTGCGCTTGCAGTGAAAATGTATCAAAATTGTTTGAGGAAATTCTATTTTGGCACTGACACCCAAATTTTATTATATTTAGCTCAAACACATTATGAAGCAGAACAGTGGCAAGATTGTAAAAGAACATTATTAAGAGCAGTACATTTGGCGCCCTCAAATTACATGTTATGCTTTGATGTTGTCGTTGCAATGCAGAAGTTTTCAACTTCAACACTTCAAAAGCAAAAATGTACTGCTGATGAGGTTCGTCAAGCAGTGTTAGAATTAATGAATGTAGTCCGTGTGTTCAACCAACTGTCAGCTGTGGCAAGCCCTCATACACATGTATGAATGTATGTGTGTGTGTCTGTATGTATGTATACATACATGCATGCATACATAGTAGGAGTTTAGGAAGTTGATGTTTTGAAATATATTTCAATTGGTCACAGGTGAAGGAGGAGAGTTGTAGGAGCTGAAAATTGAGCAGCAACGCAACAGATGCAGTGGCGGCATCAGTAGTAGTTAAAGCAATCCAAAATGAGTAAAGTGTGCAGATCATTGGCCTGAACAGGGAAGGTGAGGGGGCAGACCCCCAAGGTTGCCAAGCAAGACAAGAAGAAGAAGCCCAGAGGCTGCGCTCACAAACGCATATAGTACAACTGCCGCTTTGTAATTGCCGTGCTTGGATTTAGGTATGTATGTATGTGTAATGTCCCCAATTTAGCCCTACGCTCTTCTTGAGGTTTTAGCCTATTTCCGAAAACTCGTAGGCCAAGCAAAATGGAAAATTAGGTTTTCCTATTTTATAGGAGTTTTCAGATGCATTTTTGAAGGCTTGCATGCAAGAGTTTGGAAGTGTGTTTTTGGGAGTTTTATGGGTTTTCAGAGAGCTTCAGAATGGTGTAACATGCATCTCCATCTGATAACCTTTCCAGACACTTACTATTTATAGTAAGTCATGTTGGCTTCTCGGTTTGTGCTCAGAAGGCATTTGGAAACACTTACTATTTATAGTAAGTCTTGTTTATTGCTCAGTTGGTGTTCAATTGATGTTTTGCAAACTTACTATTTATAGCAGTTGCTATTTTTGGTAAGTCAATTTATAGCAGTATCATTCTAGCAACAGTTCAGCCTTTTGCAGTTCAGTGTGGCTGTTCAGTTTGGCTTTCTGTGGTGTTTGCAGTGAACTTACTATTTTTGGCATTTGCTATTTTTAGTAAGTCCATTTGTGGCAGTGGCATCTTTATCAGCTTGGTTCAGCTTGACTAATGTCAGTTTGCAATTTTTAGCAGTAATCAGTTGCAATTTGAGCATTGCTCTCCGTTACCTCCTTGGACTAAGTTCCATACTTAGTTAAAATTGTGTTTCGAAGTTGTACCCCATGCCTAGCTTAATGACTTCAAGTTGTTTTTAAGTTGGGGCCATAAAGTGGATACATTTAATATTTTATTAAATGTTTTATTTCTTTTTAAAGTGGGACGATTTGGAGAGGAGAATGAAGAGTTTAAATATTAAACATTTAAAAGTGCATTTTGTAGTGTTTGGCATCCCATGAAGGAATTGAAGAGTTTTCTTTGTGGGAGTTACAGTTGATTCATTTGCCCAACTAAAACTTATATATTGATGCTTTGTGGAGAGCTGATTATTTTGGAAATTTGAAAGTAAAGTTATGCAGCTGGTTTGAAATCCAGAACCTGGCTAAGGGAAAGCTTAGCATTTTGCAATCCATCCTTCGGGCCTGAAACTATGGCTTCCTAGGTGGGTCTTTGAGACTGTACTTCACACAGGAGTGCAGATGGAGCTTTATTTCTGATGTTATTTGACAGGTTGCTGCTGTATAACCTGTTATTGAGTTGCTGGTTTGTTCATGGCTGAAGCGAATTTCTGTTCATAGCTTCGCCAACGAATTTTCTATCGTTCTAGGTACTGGCCCATGCTGTTCCACTGTGGAGGGCGCCCCTTTTTGCAAGTTTGCAGATTTTATCATTGAGTTTCTGATTTTTGGGAGAAGGTCAACCCTTCATGGAGGCCGTACCTTTCTTCTTGATTGTCTTGGGAATCGTGCAAGTTGTTTCTCTCTGTTTTGGGCTCGTTTTCTCAATGAGGTTGGACTCCTAGCTCTTAGCTGTTGATTGGCTGTGGTTTGAGACCTTTGTCAATTATGGTGAATTCTCACCTTGCTGATCTGATTTTCTGTATTTCATGTTTCTGATCAGATTAGTTAGAAATTGTTATAATGCTGTTCTGAGTTTCTTTCTATATCATTTTGGCATTGTAAATGTTAGAGGAAGTGTTACTCTAACCATTGAGTGTTTTTGGAAGCATATCATTCTCATTTGCAGCTGTATGTTATTTATTTGTAAGCTGATTAGTAGTACTAACAACAATTGTTTACTTTGCTGCAATTTAGTTTATTGTATTCCCCCCACAAAAAATAAGTGGTTGTGTGGATTGTATACCCCCCACAGTTTAAGTGGAAGTGAGGTTAAATGGCTGGCTTGCTGCCTTCAAATAAATGTAATAATCACACCCACTAAATAAGTGGAGTATTCCCACCGCTTGTGGATGCCTGCATCAGCAGAAGAAGTGTTATTTTCAGTTTTATAACTAGCAGTCCACCATATGTTAGCACCTCGCCTTGCAAAAGGATCTTGCATGCACATTCTTGGTGTCGAGTTTAGCTCTCTATCTCAAGTGTTATCA
This sequence comes from Sequoiadendron giganteum, assembly GCA_007115665.2. Classification (NCBI taxonomy): domain Eukaryota; kingdom Viridiplantae; phylum Streptophyta; class Pinopsida; order Cupressales; family Cupressaceae; genus Sequoiadendron; species Sequoiadendron giganteum. The sequence continues at coordinate 620,683,361 of CM021109.1, read as the reverse complement.
AGTTATTAGATCCTAGGGATCCTCTGACCATATGCCTGCCCCTCCTCCTTAAGTGGTTTTAGGGCGCATTCTTGGTTAGAGTTGTTTCAGCAGTGTTTTGATTTGGAGCTAATTCTTAACAGGTGCATGATTGCATTGATGTGAACTGAAAAACAAGGGAACAAATTAAGGGGAACAATTCAATATGCATGCATGTATGTATGCATTTATGTGTATGCATGCATTTGCATGCATGTATGTATGTATGTATGTATGCATGCATGCATGTATGTATGTATGTATGTATGCATGTACGAATACATACATACACACACACACTGCATGC